>JAMBLF010001805.1:0-38045 GCA_030578115.1 Leucoptera coffeella
AATAGTATGTATGAGAAGGTTAATCGGTGTGAGTGAAGCAAGAGAGATTTTTCAGGATCATTTGAGATGGAGCTCAATAGTCTCTGCCTTTCCCCTTAGAGACATAGAGTTATTTATGATATGTTATATATGAGTGAATGAATGAAAATCCTTAATACAGATATTTATACAGTAAGTAACCTATATGAAATCCTAATAGTTCTAACTTAATACAGATATTTATACAGTAAGTAACTTTTATTAGATCCTAATAGTCCTAACGCGTTCTAATTTCAAATGAAATGATACAACAAACACCCTTAATCACCGTAATGGACTTTCCTCGTTACGTTCACTTCACACTGCACGAGCATTGATTAAACAGAGTACCACCATAAAGAGAATAGCTGGTGTTGAGTCAATTAAGCTTTATTGCCTTGAAAAGGGCTGATATACCTACTACCTACATGTTCTTGTGTACATACATTCTCTCATGCATGTACCAATAACATCAGGTACTACATGTCTCATATATTAATAACTAACGGGACTTATCGCATAAGTTATTATATAATAAAATTACCTTTATTAACCTGACGTTTCGACTACTTTGCAGTAGCCATGGTCACGGGCAGACTGACTGATAAGTCCCGTTAGTTATTAATCATGAGTATAAATCGCGAATCTCTTAAAACTATAATGTCTCATATAGTTTTGACATTTGTTAATAGAATGCAAACTAGCTGTCGTTTATCCTGGCATGTTGTTAGAAGTCACAAGAAATTAGAAACTAAGTTTTAATGGTAAATTTAATATTTTTAGTAGTTAATAAAAGACAAATGTGTCTATGGCCATTAACCCTTGCAGGTTAGTCAAAGGTTCAGGTTGCCATCTTTGCAATTGGATTAATAATTTTTGAGTACTTAATATATTGTTTAAAATATATGGCTGATAAAGTATTTTAGTTTCATAAAAGTTTAGTGAGATTATTTTAGCAAAACTTGTTGTTAGCCTATCAAAAAGTTACCAAGGGCCTGGGGTTAAAAATATTTTAGATGATGTGTAAAGAGCCTATATTAAAAGCATGTTATCTATCATATATGGTGAGAGATAATATTATCATTATGCCAAAAACTACAGAGGTATTATGCATGTTGGTTTATATTTTGATTCTCAAAATGTGCATAGCAATAAACATTAGTTTATTAAATAAAACACAATCAAACAGATAAAACACAATCAAACAGATACTTTAATCTAAGGGATTTGAACATTGACTATCAATACTTGTACTCAATACTACATAGTTTTTAAAGCTTTATACGAACAATATACCTGACACACTTGGGCACTATGGCACTTACTTAGGGGTCTGCTCAATAAGAAATATGATAAGCAGGTAGATGACATTATGGAAAAGAGTGAAATATCACTTCTAATAGAACCTATACCTATAACTGCCTACTGTGAATAATAATGCAAGTCCACTAAATAGTGATAAGTTAGATAAAGATAGATAGTAAAGATTGGATCCTGCAATGCACAATAAATTTGAATTACAAAGTCATGTCTTTAAATTCCTTTAGCGATCGACTGAACACCTTATAAAATATATCTTCTTGGGATTTTTTTTCATATTCAAACACTTTCACAACCTTTTTACTCTGGCTGTGTGGTAAAGGTTTGCATCACCTTCTCCACAAATTCATTAAAGACATTATATTTACATCTCTTGCGTAGCGCAGGTATTATTTTATGTACAAAGACAAGAAAATTTAAAGAAATAGGCTAGTTTTATGCCATATCATTAAAATATACTAAAATTTACCACTAAAGATTGTAGTATTAGAGAGTTCCTAGTATAATTAGTTACGCTTTCTTAGATTAACATTCAATCACTCGGTAGATAAGTATTTAATCATACAGATACACTTTCACGCTTAGTTGATTCACTCATTTATTATTAGAACATGAAGCACATACAGCTAAATGAATATATTTGCTTCTAAGAAGGTATTACTCAATCAACTAAAGTTACAATTGTTTTGATATACAGACAAATGATGTCATTCATTGTAATGACTAATCAAGGAAAACAACATTTTATTTTGAAAACATACCGATATAACTTGTTTAGATCTAAACTATAGACATTAAGATCCTATTTAGATGATGCTGGATTAAAATTCCGATATAAATAGTCTTCAGTTCCAATTGAAAGACTACAGGGTACAAAAAAGTAAATAATCGTAGTAAACATTGTGTTTTTAAGGTTATTGTTTATGTCAGATCTGGATACTTACACAACCATCCCGTAGGCTCCTTCTCCGATGTACTGCAAGCCAGTATACCTGGGGCCAACTTCAAACACTTGGCCCCTCACGATCTCCGCATTGGGGTTAGAGTTTGCAGTAGCAGACTCCGCCATGGCAATGCACACACAAATTCCAATTTACAACTCAACACAATCCACTGCAGACGAAGCTGCACTAATTACAAGCAGGAAAACCAACTCTTCACTCTAAAAATCACTAATCCACATTTATCTACATCACAAAACCTAAATGTAAACGCTCACTTGTCACTAAGTCACCTCACTCGCTTATCATTACGATTCTCGATATCATTGACAAAGGAATATTGGCACGCTCGATCCGTCCCATCTACACGGGAAATAATACCGTTATGAAGAGAATGAATGAGAGTTGAATGTCTTTATGAACTTCTACGCAATCGCAGTAGAGTCGGTGTTTATTTTAACTAAAATTAATGCTTAAAAATTGTATTAATTAAAAATTTGAGATAAAATTTTTAATAGTTAAAAGTTTTTTTATTGCAGCATCAATTAATTATGTAATTATATATGACATTTATTTGCATAATGATTTCGTGCCTCTAAAATAAAATCCATGAAAATATACTGAGCCCACGGTGGGCGCAAAAAATATAATATATTTTTCTTGTTAAATTTAAAAGTATATAAAACTACTCACTTATGTAAAGTGACTGCATCGTTAAGATTACAAAATTATTTATATTGTATTTGTTAATTTAGGTAGAGAAACGAATAAAGTTAATTCAATTTCAAACACGTATTTGTAAAGTATTTGCGCCTTATAATATTAAGGGTTATTAATTGTTTATTAAAATCGGTACTACGTAATAAGCCCAACACTATTTGAAATGTTTGTGACATCTTTCATGAGCCGTCAAATTAAAACTGTCAACGGTTTCATGTACGCGCTCCTTGACAGTTTGTTTATTTGTAGTTTTTTGCATGGCTATGTCTATGTGGATTCTGTGCCTATGTTTTAACAATAGAAAAAGTGATTAAATTATTTGTATCTAACCTATTAATGGACATTAATATAAAATAATTTGAGTGTAAATTTGTATCTTTTGTGCTAATTGGATGTGTCAAATGGATTGTTGGTAATAGTAAAAGATTTGTTTCGGTGACCTCCGTCTCATTTGCTGCAGGACGAAACCTAGGTATGTCGGTGTGGTCAGGTGGTACCGCTGGGAATAGTTACCGCGGCATAAGCACTAGCAGCCGGTACGGGCCCTCTGATAATTGGTGCCCAAAGCTTAGTAAGGTACGAAGACAAAGGCACATGATATGATTTTGGTTCGCCCCTTTTTGTTTATTCTCCGCGGCACCGCTCTCAACATCCTTTTAAGTTTTATTCTGATTACCACTGTGTTTGCTCTCTGTTATTCCAAGTATTTTCTGTGTTCCCTTTGTTTCCTCAATTATCCAATGACTTACTGTGTGAATGTTATGATTTTATTCACTTGTAACAATGCTCAATACTTTAAACAGGTTGAAAGCTAAGTTGAGCCGTATCTTCAACACTGCGGACACATCTGTTTTCATTTTAACACTATGTGAGTTTATTGAATTTAATAGTTTTGGTGAAGGGCTTGTAGATGTCTTTAGAGATGCATTAGACTTGCAGAATCATTACTAACTTGCTAAACTACCTGTATTAGATTCATCTGCTTGTCAAACTATGATTGTTGATCAGGGACAGGTGTTCCGGGTATACATACAATCTATATAGGACTCAAATAGCTCACAAATTACTATGTAACTGTTGCTCATCGTGTTTTAGTTGAGTGATTGATTGGACAAAAACAAAGTGACCTACAGTTTCAAAGACATTGTAACCTACTTGAGTCCAATGTAAAGTGGTTCTGAACACTTGTTCCTGCTTGCATACATTCTATGACTTATGAATTATGTTCTAAAATATTATGTTTACTTGCATAGTACTACAATATCTAATTACTTCGATATTCCTCTTAAGGCTGGGATGTGTTGTGAGATGAATAAATAGATAAGCATGGAAAAAAAATACGCTAGATTTATCAATCCTGTGATGTCCAAAGTACTAATTTATACTCCGAACGTATTATGTGATTTGATAATGTGATAACTATTTTATGAATGGAAAAGAACCATTTTAAATTCTCTCATGTTATTTATTAACTGTCTTAGAAGAAAGATATGCTTCCTTCATTGCCCCATTAGAAATCTGTTATTGCAAAGTAGTTCTTTTAGGGTCACATCAAACCTTGTCAACAGATAGATAGTACCCAATATTGCAGTTGGCTGTCTTAAATCATTATTTACAAGAACTAACTATTTCCAAGAATCAGCAGGTTTTCTCTCAATGTATTCTTTTACCATAGAACTGATGTCCTTCATAATTTACAAACATCTACTTGTAACCTTTAGGGTAATTAAAACATAACATAATACATATTATAACATAACATACACTTCACGATTTGTGTATAGTGTGCATACATTTTTCTTGTGGCGCAGGATACTCAGAGGATTGTTTACCCATGTCCTAAATTTCACTGATATGTTAAGTATGAGCCACTCAAAGTCTGTGTAGAATTTTTTAACTTTAGGTATTAAGAATACACAAACGTCTATTAAGAGTCAACATTCAACAATGTTGGTTAACAGCAAACAATAAGCGGAATTTTAAAGTTACATTAGGCAGATACTTATCTCCTAATCATGTTTGTTTAGATTTCTCATGTTTAAGTTAAGCATTGTCTGTTTAATGTTGTTGTTAGCAGTATCCAATGTCATAGATAGTAAAATAAGGTAGCAGCATTATCTTTTAGTTCATTACGCTGAGGAGATATTACATCTTTAAGGTTCTATCCATCCCAAAAGGAAACTAGTTATGGATTCTGTATTGCCTTGCTTCCTGTCACTCATACTATCTCTATGGCATAGCCAGTGTAACACAGGTGATGGAATAAGGACTTAATAACTACCAGATGGTTGTAAGTAGACTGAAGTATCAAAGAACATAAATACACTTGTCTTTTCATCCTTTTGGGCTTGAAAGAACCTCAGAGGCATAAATTCTATATTGGGGTTGCAATGAGATTTATATTGAACACTAGTGACCCGCTCGGGCTTTGCACGGGTATAAAATATATAGCCTACTCCACTATTTAATGGATGTTATTATACATATAAACCTTTCTCTTGAATCACTCTATCTATTAAAAAAACCGCATCAAAATCTGTTGCGTAGCTTCAAACATTTAAGCATACAAAGGGACATAGGGACAAAGAAAGCGACTTTGTTTTATACTATGTAGTGATTAGTGACAGGGTGTTAACACATCAACCAATAAAACATAGATTCTAGTCTTTAAGTACTCTTAGCAAGGAACTAAAAACAAATTCATAATGTATGTACTAGTAGTTGTAAAAACTACCTTTCAACACTTGATTGTAGTCAGAGTCTTTTCCTGGGACACACAACCATCAGCATGTACTTGTATGTATGTAGGTAGATTTGGACAGGGTAGGCAGCTTAGTACTAATACAGATAAAATTTAAAACATTCATCTAAAGGTGGGTGTATGCAGCGTGTAGAACAGAAGAGCATGTATGGGAAGGTTAATAGGTGTGAGTGAAGCAAGAGATTTGTCAGGATGGTTCCAGGTGCCGATTGATAGTCTCTGCCTGTCCCTTAAGGAGTGGATATGTGTATGTACTTATATGTAACTATATTTGTCGCATACAAATGGCATGATTATTCTAAAATGTAATTTTAATGGACATAAATATACTCAAACAAAGAACAGTTAAATTTTACTTATAGAATGGATGTCTTATCAGTTACTTTAATTGTTCAGCCTTTTAGGAGTCATAATAGAACTATTATTATTGGCGTACACTTGTGTTTTATTATGTAAGTGGAATATTTTGTTTTTATTTATCTATTTATTTAGAGGTAAATGGAATTTATTGGCAATGGGCTAGCAACCTGTCACCAATGTTCCATATGATTACAACCCCAATATTTTATCTAAAGTGACCTAGGTAACAAGATTATATCTCTGAAGTTCTGTCCACCCTAAAAGGGATTAAAGGATGTGAATATATATCTATGTGTCTATCTACTAACCTTATCACCTACCTATCACCAATATAAGTTATTTATTTTATCAGAACCCCAGTACTTGTGCTACAATTACTCCAAAGTTTTTTCCATCCTACAAAAGATAGAAAAACTTGTTGAAGTATCTACTTAGGTTCATCCATGCATCTGAATTTTTGTGCCATAAAATATTTATAAAAATTCATATCTTTGTCCTTAACAACTTCAAACCAAATACATATGATGAAAGGTACTTTGAAACTATTTCTTCTGCCCAGCTCTTTGTGTATAGATAATGTGCCCGTGTAACTGGTAGTTTAATTTAAACTGGTTAAAATGTAGCTATATATAATCAGTTATTTCCTAAGGCAGGTACCATTGTGTATTGTATTGTGTAGGCAATTAATATTGGATTACATTGTTATACTGTACATGTTTCTTGCTTAGTCATCATGAGTATTTTGCTATTATAAAGAATTTACTATCAAAGACTGTTCTACTTACCTGTGTTAGCTGGGACATAAAAAGAATGCTAACTACCTGCCGTTCTTCCCAGCATGTCGTAGGATGCAACTAAAACTAGGACTAGGGGTAAATAGAATCTATTGGGCTATGGGCTAGCAAACTGTCATCAATGTTGCGTTATAACGTCGCAGCCCCAATATTCACGCTAAACAGTGGCCTAGGAGATATTATATCTTCGAGGTTCTGTCCACCCCGAAAGGGAATGAAGAACGTGAATGTTATTGTATGAGCTGATTAAGGGAATAGGGTGTTTTGAATTACTAACATAAGGCGATATTTTCTATGAGACCTGGTTATTATGTTTAAATAGCTTATATTCTGAAAACAGGTGATATTATGATGCTTGACTAGGATGTATAGAGTTTCGTGATGTGTACCTAACCTTCTGTAATTAGATATGCATCTGTAACATGTAGGTACATATGTATCTCTAAGACAAAATCTACAATATTTTCCCTCGTAGAAATACCGTAGTTATTGCATATAATTTTTAACGATCTAGTTTCATATACTAAACATAAAACCGTGCGTTTTATTCCGCCATATTAAGGCTTGCTCTTCCGCAATATAATGATAAGCTTCTGAGCTTCTTTCCCCATTGTGTTTGCTAAGGTCAAGGATCTTAGAAAACGTGGATAGAGATTGTGATGCAAAAATCGTAATTAAATGAAAAGCCTTAGATAATTAAAATACATGAAAAGCTTGAGAAAATTATAACAAGACTAGTTATTTCAGTTAGAATTATAGTTAAACCATCCATAGGTATAGTGTTCAAAAACTACGTAAACTCGTATGTTTCCGAAAGCCTCTGTTCAACCCAATTAGATTTGCAGTCGTGAATCAACGTATCTATTTCCTTTATCTAGGTATTATTACTTATTACATGTAGATACATGGTTAATTTGCAAAACCAGTTTGAGGAAACATAAATCTCTTATTAATAAGTACGTACATACTCGTACATACATTTGTTTCGATGAATATTTAGTTAGTATCCTGAGGCTTTACTGGTTACAAGGTGGTTACGATGTTGTTACGCGATTTGCTAGCTAAGTACAATATAAGAAATGTGCAGAGTCGAAACAGTGGGAGAAATAATGAAAACAAAAGAGCGAGCCCGAGTGTACCTCAGATGCCAAGCGGAGTAAGTTTAGATTTAATAAAAATGTAAACGGCTATTGTAGGATTAATTATAATAAAACAATAATTATTGTTACGCAGTAGTCTAGTTTTAGAATGTGACGCAAAACGATTTTATGTTATGATAGATATGATATTGTATTATAACTATTGTCTTTGATTACTTTAGCTTGTTCTTGAGGACAAAAGTGGAATAATTAAGAATAACTAAGTATTGGTGGCTAGGTTTATGCCCTAAATAATCTAAGAGAATTTCCAGTCACTCATTATCTCGTAACTAAAATAGTCAAACAAACCCCTGATTTTAGTCGCTTCGTACGACAGAAGGAAGAAAGCTGGTTCAATTGAATTTAATTCCCAAATTCTACAGGGAAACAGTACCTTTATTTGAAACGTTATTTAATCGAGAGGGTTCTTTGATGAAATTGGAGAGGACAATGCAAAGGGACGCGTAATGTATCCTTTAGATAAAGGATGATTAATTTAGACAATAAACAAACAAAAGAATAACATTTCCGGAAAAACCTGTCGCAGCTTGTATTTTCCTTTGCGAGCGTTGAGCAGGGTATTATTATATTGAAATGAAATATAATACTGGTATCTTGTAGCCTTGTACCTCTTGTCTCCACAGGCATTTGAAATTAAATATATCAATAATAATAAAAGAGTTTATTTACAGCCACAAAAACGCATAGCTATTCGTTTATGTAGCATTTTAAATGTAGTATTTTTTATTAAAGCAAAAATGACTACTTATTTTGGGCCTACCTACTCGAATTCACGTAAGATTTTTTTTATACTTTATTAACCATTTACACAGGAATTTGAATTTTAACTTGTAATTACAGGACCTATAAGCGTATAAATTCAGCCGGCAACAGATATTTTTAACCAAAATTGTTAATACGCATTTTCAATAGAATTATTCCATAATTAACTGCATACTTAATTATGTGGGCAATCCAACCATCTTGAAGCTTCGTTTCAATTTTCCTGTTAAACCTGATCTAAACAGATACATGAGTAGCTAAAGCACGTATATATGATCTTGCATGTGGTTTTATAAAATTTATAGAGTCTATGAAATTATGGATTTTAATACCTACAAGACGGTAAAGTTTCAGTTCGTAAGTTTTTAATGACTACCTGGACTACTCATGTGCTATTTTGGGACATAAATAGAATTAGGAATAAAATTTACGTAGCAATTGCCTATGGAATAGTATTCTTATATATTGTAGGTCCATGAACATGCTATATATAATAGTTAAGGTTGATCTAAGAGACGGAATAACTCAGACAGGAAGTTCAACCCAAAACAGATAAATAAAATGACCATATATGTATGTATGTATTTATTCAAAGTAAACCCAGTGACGGAATATTTACATACACTCTAACTTAGATTGACCTTAAGCCTCATTCTCGTCACCTTCAATCCGAACGTTGTCATAGTAATTTCGTCTGACATATTCAGTGAATTTTGAGAATGAAACGCAGTTATGTCATTTTAATAACAATGGTCTAATTACTTTCAATGTCATAATTTAGATTAAGGATATTCGACTGTCTCATTCTAGTTAGAGACGTAATTGATATGCTACTAGCTTCTGTTCTTCTCAATACTATCTATCATGTATGGCAAGGGGTAAATGTAATATCGATGGGCAATCAACTTGTCAATAATATTTGGTATTAATGCCACAATACCGCCGATAGAGGTTCTATAGGTAAGTAAGGAAATGTAATGTCTTGACTTTCTGTGCACGAAACAAATACAAGGTTGTGAACATATGAACGTATTATATTACTCTCTCGTTTAGTTGAGGTTACAGTTGACAAAAATAGTTTTAGTGAGCTAAACAAGTTACCACATTTGGAGTACCGTATATCTAGTGGGAGGTACCAGTGTTCTTAATACTTTTGTCACACACTTTATGTGAAATAAAACTTGTACTGACAGTAATCTATAAAATATCTCCATTAATATCATTTCATAGCTCTACTTTTGTTATGGCTGCTCCTTTAATCTTATTATTTATTAAATAAGTACTCGTAGACATTAACATAGCGATATACCAACTTGCTGTTTACATGCCTTACCAATACCTAAGTTCTTACCTTATTTATTTTCCCGCTGCACCCATCTTAAATAAATGGCTGTTAATAGTATTTTAATCGTCGTTGCACTAGTATAATCATAAATTCAAAATCTATTAACAATTATCTTAACCGTTTTATAAATCAAATCCTTCACTACGATGGTCTTTGCTCATTCGAACCCCACGTTTGTTTATATAGTCAGTACTTCGTGATAGATTCAAAATCCGTTACCGTTCTTAGATACTGTCTTGATGGGAATATATGAGTATGTTACTGAATTTACCAGACCATACTTATACATTGATGGCTTGCACATGTTATGTAGAACGCATTATAATAGATTGACGAATAGTTAAAGCCAAGTAGACTATATGGGTCATCCTAATGTGATATGTGAGGCACAAATTGCTATATACTGTAGAAGGATGATAAAAATACTTATTACCAAGACTTCATATGTCTGAGCTTGAATATGAATGAAGCGTAAGTGGTTTGCCTGTATCGAGTAAAATAGAGGTCTCTATAAGGTATTTCGCTTGACATGTATGTAACACATAATGTCAGCACAACCCTGACGCGATAATAAATCTCTTAAGTTTATTAGAACCATAGAAAACGGATGAAAGCAAGTAAGTATATGTATGCAACACATATATGTGACATATACATTTCTCCGTTTCCAGCATAAGTGCGTGATGTCTGGGGAAGCGCCTTTGCAGTCGGGAGACAGTCTCCACACTCCTGCCTACCTCTCGTGGAGGAAGCTGCAACTCAGTAGGGCTAAGCTGAAGGCGTCTAGCAAGACCTCAGCGTTACTCTCTGGGTTTGCTATGGTAGGTATTTAATTTTACAGTCTTCGTGATAGTATAGAATGTATATAGAAAGTCGATTTGGTACATTGTTCTTGTGATGTAAGATTTATGGTAATTTTCATATTTATGACACTACGGAGATGCTAAAATGTTTTTAAGGAGACTTGATATCTCTAAAGTTCTTTCCGAAAAGTATACAAGGATATGAGCATTATAACCTGTTCTTTGTAATGGCGTTCCATGTAGCAGTTTATAGACATTTCCATGTCGCATTATATTACCTGTTCGGATCAATAGGCAGATTCCTTCACGATGTTTTCCTTAACAGTAAAATTTATACTTTTTGCAAAAATCCGACTCACGTAGAAATGGGGAGAATTTCATTTCTACTGGCACGTGCACGTAATGGGCTTTAATAAGGGTGAATAATTCACATGGTTTTTAATATGTACCTGAGAAATAAATTATTTTGAACCTTAGACCTTACCTAATATGACAATATATCCTGGAAGGGTAGTCCGGTATGGTCAGAAAATGCGGAGTTAAGTCTTAAATTGAACGAATTTCTTCATTATTGATAGTTATGTTTTTTCCAAATTTATTACTTTCACCAGTATATTACAAACAGTAATTATCGGTTACTAATACGTATATAACACTGTTATTTATATCTTATCTCTTCTATACCTATTGTTTATCTGATCACACAATCAAAAAGTTTCCTTTCAAAAACGATAAAAGTTGACTTACACCCTTTTCATTGCAGGTAGCGATGGTAGAAGTGCAATTAAACCCTCCAGACATGACAAAAGTGCCTCCTACTATGTTAGTAGCGTTCACAGTGTGTACTACTTTGCTAGTAGCCGTTCACATGCTTGCCCTAATGATTAGTACTTGTATCCTACCTAACATCGAAGCTGTAGGCAACTTGCACAGTATATCATTAGTCCACGAGTCCTCCCCATGAAAGACTGCACTGGTATATCGAGATTGCCTGGGCGTTTTCTACACCCTGCTCGGCCTGATTTTGTTCCTGGTAGAAATTGCAATACTCTGCTGGGTTAAGTTCTACGATTTGAGCGAAACAGCGGCGTGGTCGGCGTTGCGTGGTGTTGATTCCTGTTATGGTAGTTTTTTCTAGCGTTCGCGATACATTTCTACATGTCCCTGGCAACACATAAGTATGAGGTTACAGTGACAGGTATTAAGGAGTTAGAAATGCTAAAGGAGCAGATTGAAATGGGTGACCACGATGCCAGGTTGAATAATTTGACCTTGCTTGACCAAGGACGAGTGGTTTAGGTTATGTGGTACTTAGGTTATAAGTGTACTTATTTTGACTAGAAACTTAGATGGTGATAGAAAATAAGGTATGGATGGGTGGTTTGACCATTTTTTTCTCTCGACAGATTAAGTAAATTAAACTAGTCAGTAAAACTTTTTCAGATATCTGCGAAATATTTTCTTCAATAAATTAATTATGATAAAAAATATAAGTAACGAAAATCACAATATTGAGCATATTTTAAATCAATACCGAAACCTTCCCATCCTACCCTTAATTTTTATGCCTATCTAAGTAACGAAAACTTATATTTATGGCTCAATTATTTCCATACGTAATAAGCCACGGGGTAATATGTAATTGTAGTAGATTTGATCTATCAAAGGGTTACCGTTAATATAAGAGGGCAAGAAAGGGATGCAAGTAGAAAAATATATGTGCGTCCTTTTCTAATCGTCATTTATTTTTCCAGTGACGTGTGTTCAGAGTAACCAGCTAATATTGAACTCAAACAACTTACAATTTCTTAGAAACTATAGGTCGATTTGTTTTAGTCGAAAACGTAAAAAGTATGCTTACTATAACTAGCTGCCGTTCTTCCCGACATGAACGGTGAAGAATGGACTAAGGATAAATGGAATGTTTTGGGCGATAGACTAGAAACTTGTCATCAATGTTTTATATGACATTACAACCCCAATATTTATGAAAAAATTAAATATGAGATAGAGATTATCGTGTCTCTGATGTTTTGTCCACACCGAAAGGGATTAAAGGAAGTGTATGTATAATTATTTGTTTTAGTTTAAAGAACCATTGGACTATAATAAGTTGAGCTATAGTTACATAGTCATTTGTATAACACTTGCGTTCAATTTAGGTTGGTTGTCTATAATGAATGTAAGTAGCTGGATTCAAGTGTAGTATTATCTTATTTTTGTGCAATGAACGTAGTTAGATAAGTTGAATTTCCCTACTGTGTTTTAGTTAAGGTTTTAATGTTCCAAGTAGTTATTGAGAATAAGTATATCCATAGGGCAGTAACTTAATTCCTTTTGTCATATTTTTAATATTATTTTTCGTGTCTACGTCTTTCAATATAATGTTTACTTCTAATAGTTTATTTTAACTATGACATTATAGAATCTCTTGTCATAACGAGTATTCTTTGCTCGTTTATTCCTCTCTCTAGTTGTTTTTTATTCCGTAATAATACTTCTAAAGTAACAAACTTTAGCTGTTTATGGACTTAATGTTAGATACAGTTTATTATATGGCAAATGCGTTCTAAATATGTAATAATAAATCTGTTTGATCTCAGGTAATAATCGACACACAGTAACCGGCAATAATCCTTGACATATTTTGACTGACAGATATTATATTGAATTGTTCGTAACATCAGTCAGTCAATTGTATTGGAACTTTATTTTACAGTACTTAACGCGCAAAAAACATTTGTTTAATAGTAAGCAATACATGTTGTGAGACTGAAATTGTGCTAAATTGTCAAAATTTAATAAAAATACTTAGCAATGGGTTAGTTCGATTGGTGTAATATTGTCCTAAATATAATTACAATTAAACAAGCGCATATTTCAATTTTAATTATGTGGATTGGACATACTGATAATAATGTTATTATGAATGATGTAACATATTAATGTAAATACAGAAAGTCTTATTAATAGGCCCCTCTGTATATATTTGACGTGTTATTAATAATGTATTTTTAGTCAACTAATGTAGATAGAAGAAATGAAGTTGAAAATAAATTTTGAAGTCACTTGTTCTATGAAAAATGTGTTTTATTTTACTAACACATCACTCAATCCCCGTTATGTGGATGGAAAGATTTATTTAGTTACTTTTATTATGATTATTGGGGTGTCGTAATTAATTCCAACAGTATAACTCCAAAACATACCATACATTAACAATAGATACATATTAAACGTATAGGTCGTAAATTGACAAAAGGAATATACGTGGGTTAAGCGGAAGAGGCCGGCCCATTAAGACATATGACAGTCATATAGTTGCTATATTAAAAAAGGGCGACGTTAGAAGTACCTATTACAGCCGAGTGGTTTGCCAGAATCGGGACAGATGGGGATCTGTGATCTCCGCCTACCCCTCTACTGGGAAGCGGGCGTCGTTCTTTATTTATGCTAATACTAGTGACCCGCTCCGGCTTCGCACGGGAATAATATATATAGTCTACTACACTATTTAATGGATGTTATTATACATATAAACCTTCCTCTTGAATCACTCTATCTATTAAAAAAACCGCATCAAAATCCGTTGCGTAGTTTCAAAGATTTAAGCATACAAAGGGACAGAGAAAGCGACTTTGTTTTATACTATGTAGTGATAGTGATTCTATATAGTAAGCTAGCTCTTTATTTATGTCCACAGTAACAAAACTGTACAGGAAATAAATGTTTCTAGTTATCAACGACAATATTATAAACAACCAAAACGTTACAAAACAATAAGAATTGTCAAACAATTTGACATTCCAACGGTTATTTATTTTGAATTATTGGTATTATAGTAAAAAACATCGCGATCTTTTTAACATACTATTATATATATTAGATACTTCTTCAACCTAATATCTTTAACATTACTAATTTTACCTACTATTTTACCACTTAATGCCTACGCTAAAAAAACCTAGAGCCTTCGTTCCTCTTAGAGCTATTGCTGAGAAGAAGGCCCACAAAGATGGTATACACCATGCTGTGTTTACATCTAGACTGGACCGATACGTTGGTGATTGGAAAAACGATAAGAAACATGGTAAATATAGTTTTAAGAGATTCGCGATTTATACTCATGATTAATAACTAACGGGACTTATCGCGTATGTTGTTATATAATAAAGTTACCTTTATTAACCTCGTCGTTTCGGCTACGTTGCAGCAGCCATGGTCACGGGCAGACTGACCATTAATCATAAACAAGGTAAATAAAAATCAAACATTTACACGACTATTGACGTACTTGATAGAGGTTCAAGTTCATCTCCACAATTGCAAAAGTAATTCTATGGCCACATCGAACCCACGTGTTGACCAGATAGTCAGTACACACTGTGACAGGTGGTAAGCGGTGTCGCCATTTAAAAGCACTGACTTGTTGGATAAGATTCGGTGCGTTTCTCGAATGTAAGTATATATGTTTATGCCAAAATGCGCATAGGAAATCAGAAATTTCATTTCCATTGGTACGTGAGGATTGAACCCTGTTCCAACTGATACAAAGTCTACCCTTGTTTGCTGCAACTGAGCTTTGCCTAATTGGTATGGTAAATACTATGTTACGCTTAGATACTTTAATGTATTATTCTTAGTGTGGACCACGAACCAAATATAAAGAGGCGGCGTAAGGAGCGGTTCCCGTTACGCGGAGGCCAAATGGAGTGTTTTAATTGGTGCGGAGTCTAAAAATGTGTAGTAGAAAGAAGATACCTAATTTGATTGGCCGATGCCGTGTTTTGATTGGTTGTAATATCCCCCCTTCCTCCCGCGTACCTCGTTTCACCCCGCGTAATGCCACGCTAGTTTCCATACAAATATTGCGTAAGGCCCACTCCTCTTATTAATTACTCCATGTTGTGGACCGAACATTATTAAAGTTAATTCCTTAGTTGCCTCTGATTCCATGCCGGGAAAAAAGCAGCTAGTTAGTCATCAATTTAAATCCTAGACTGGCATGAAATATTTTCATGTCTTACCTTATGGTGTAAAGAATCTCGAATGCTTATTTATAATTGCTTACCTATCGCTCAGTATTTCCTTCTGACAATTAATTTTATTATTTACCAGCGACCCGTTTCAGATTCGCACGGGTATAAAATATATAGCCTACTCCACTATTTAATGGATGTTAATATACATATAAACCTTCCTCTTGAATCACTCTATCTATTGAAAAAAACGCATCATAATCCGTTGCGTAGTTTCAAGATTTAAGCATACAAAGGGACATAGGGACAGAAAGCGACTGTTTTATACTATGTAGTGATTCTTGATCATTTTACAGGCAAAGGTGTATTTCTGACCATCACAGACAAGATATATGAAGGTGATTGGGAAAATGGATTCAGGTAAATTTTAGCCTCATCGTCATCATCTTAGCCTATTATTATCCATTGCTGAACATAGACTTTTCCAATCGTTTATCAGCGCGAATATTCCAATGCCTTAAGCATTCGGGTAACGCTAATCGTGAGGTCCCAAGTCACAAAGTTAAGAATTACGCTTTTCTTCTGTTTTAGAGTCTGGTTGTTAATTATGTAAACGGTATCTGTATTTATCTTTAAATAATCACTACATAGTATAAAACAAAGTCGCTTTCTCTGTCCCTTTGTATGCTTAAATCCTTGAAACTACGCAACGGATTTTGATGCGGTTTTTTTTAATAGATAAGTGTGATTCAAGAGGAAGGTTTATATGTATAATAACATCCATTAAGTAGTGGAGTAGGCTATATATTTCATACCCGTGCGAAGCCGGAGCGGGTCGCTAGTAACTATATACAAAAAAAAACAAAACAAAACGCATTCACGACCATTAACCCTTGCGGGGTAGTCAGAGGTTCAAATATCCATCTCCGCAATTGCGAAGGTAGTAATTCTATGGACACCTCGAACCCACGTGTTAACCAGATAGTCAGTACTCAATGTGACAGGTGGTCAGCCATGTCGCCATTAACAAGCACTAACTATTACCTGTTCGACGAACAGGTAGGTTTCCTCACGATGTTTTCCCTCACCGTGTAAGTAACTATATATTTTTTTGAAATATGTACTTATACGTATATATGTATTTATCTACATATAATAAGGCTATATTTCTTAAATATACGTGTTTTCATGTTTTTTCAATACAGACACGGCTTCGGTACACTGAGCTGCCGCAACGAAGCTGGAAATTACGACCTCAAATACCGTGGCGAATGGAAGCGAGGCAAACTCCACGGTGTAGGCTGGTATTACCATGGCAACGGGAATGTTTATTTTGGGTTCTTCAAAAAGGGTCGAAGGCAGGGTTATGGCAAAATGTGGTATGCTGATGGCACGAGTTATGTGGGGTACTGGGACGGCGAGAAGAATGGGTTGGGCATGATCGTTCAACGTAAGTGTGTTAAATGATTTATGTATGTATGTACTATATATGTACAATTCATAATCGTATCCTATATTTACACTCATGGAGTAATTCATAAGAGGAGTGGGCCTTAAGCAATAATTGTATGGAAACTAGCGTGGTATTACGCGGGGTGAAACGAGGTACGTGTAATGGAAGGGGGAAATTACAACCAATCAAAACACGGCACGGGTCCTCTTTATATTTAGTTCGTGATTTACACTAGATAGGTACCTTAAGAAAGATCTGGTTTTAAATAGACTCGTTGTTTTATATAGTTCAAAATTATTGTTCCGTGTCAATTAATTTGAAAGAGGGTGACGCGAACCTTTGACTTACTTATAAGAACAACAGTCTTAATAATAATCAGATAATTAGTGTCTTATATCTACAGAGAAGGAAAAAATTCAGAGAGATTGCCATTATTCCTGTCCTAATACCTCCTCATTTACAAAAATACATATAACGGCACCCAATGAGCTCATACACACTATTTGACTATAGGTTCCTCTATCATAATTATTGATAAAGGTTGACGTTAGAAGTACATATAAACGCCGAGTGTGTATGAAGTGCATAAATGAAGCGTAAGTGATTTGTCATGATCGGCGCACAGTGATCTTTCTCTACAGATAATCGAGCGTGATCTATGTATGTATGTACCTCTAACTTCATCCTTTAACAATCCCTTTTCTTCCCTCCAGCAAATGGCAACCGTTTCGAAGGCACCTTCGTTGAAGGCTCGAAACACGGCCTGGGCAGGTACTACCACATGCACACAGGTCAATTGCAGGAAGGATGCTGGTGGGACGGTGTTTGCGTCACTTCTAAGATGACTGACATAGGCATCCGTCAGTTCGGAGACCGGCCACTGAGTATCCTATACCGCCGGTAAGGTTTAATCTAGTGGGATGTAGATTAGCAAAAGTAGAGTAGCAACAGCAATAGTTCGGCTGTCCGAAACCAAAACAGAGTAAGAGCCATGTAGAAAATTTTTGAGGAGAAGCAAAACAAACACAATTATCTGTCCGTCCAAAAGTATTGTTTCTTTAGTTCTGAGTGCGTTAGAGCAGCTACTCTCATTGCGTTAGACACAGTTTTAAAATAAATTAAGAAAGGTCGAAAAAAATTGATTTGAAAACGAAATGGCTCTTACTAGGTTAGTTGTTCGGATCGAAGTTAAGCAACGTGGGTGTGGGTACACTGGATGGGTGACCGACTAGATCATGGAGTAATTAATAAGAGGAGTGGGCCTTACGCAATGTTTGTATGGAAACTAGCGTGGCATTACGCGGGGTGAAACGAGGTACGCGTGATGGAGGGGGGATATTACAACCAATCAAATTAGGTATCTTCTTTCTACTACACATTTTTAGACTCCGCACCAATTAAAACACGCTATTTGGCATCCGCACCGCGTAACGGGAACCGCTCCTTACGCCGGGTCCTCTTTATATTTGGTTCGTGGACTAGATTGTCCATGTGATCTTTATTTCGGTGAGGAAAAACATCGCGACAAAACTGCCCGTTTTTCGAAATAGGCTAAGTCAGCTTTTCATCTTAGTTTTTTAAACACTTAACTTGTGGGCTGTAGAAAACTATGTATGTATTAAAAAATTATATTTTCTTTCACAGACCGAATTGGCTGATGCGAAGAAAATTCTCGAAGAAAGTGAAGTATGGTTGAATTCTAAGGTTGGGAATCTCAAACGTAGTCTCAATATATGTATTGAAAAGATGAATTAATTATAGTAAACACACGCCTATATATACTAAAGGGGTAATGTTAGTAGCATTGAGGTTTTGATCAATGCCATACTTTTCAAATGTTGTCCTTGAGATGATGTTTACCCTGAAGGTGTTTTAAGGTCGTGAATATATGTGTGTAGATTTTTACATCTTTTTAGAGTATAATAATCTTATTTATTAGTTGATTATGGGTTTATTTATGTAATGACGGATTAATAAAACAACTATTTAACTTACATAATTGTATTTATTCACACTAAAATTAGGCAACTAATATCTCTATACAAAATGAATGGACTTATTTAGGTACTGTTTATGTAAAACTAACAAAAGGTCCCTTAGTCGTTATTAGCAATTATTTTCAATACACAACAAAGTTTTGCCAAGCCCAATATTCATGCTAAAAAGTATTATATATGTAGTAAGTAAAAGTAGGAATTATTATATCTCAGAGGTTGTGTCCACACCGAAATGCTTGTATTATAAAAGCTTATAGGAACATTACCCATTTACCCTTATTATAAAGATGGTGACTACATGACGCGAATGTATGTATGTATATATAAGTTTATTGGAATATTACTGATTTACTTTTATGATGATGGCAAATAGGTACACCTCTGTCACACTGTGTAGTTGTAAAGACATGTCATATGTGCTGGATATATAGGGAACTGTGGGTTGTGAGTGTCAAGAACCTTCAACACTATTAATTCCAGCCTCAGACTATAGAAAAGTTATGAACCATATATAAAAGTTTGTATGTACATTAAAATCAGAAAATTAATCAATTTATATTACACACTAGCGACCCGCTCCGGCTTCGAACGAGTATAAAATATATAGCCTAATCTTCTATTTAATGGATGTTATCATACATATAAACCTTCCTCTTCAATCACTCTATCTATTAAAAAAAATGCGTAGTTTCAAAGATTTAAGCATACAAAGGGACATAGGGACAGAGAATGCGACTTTGTTTTATGCTATACAGGGTGGCGCATTCAAAACGGTCAGTATGGGAAAGTCTGAAACTATAAGAGATACGAAGATTGGTTCTTAGGAACCATGTCACCGATTTTGATAAAAATAAAAACTGCATTCATACTTTTATTGAAAAAACAACTGTATCCAGTCCGGGAATCAAACCCGGTTGCGTCGAAAAAATAAACTTGCCCTTTTCATTTTTTCTTTTTAAATATCGATTGTGTAGGTCTTAAGCTGTAAGTGTCTCTATGAAACATGATGTCCAAAATGAATAAATAGCATTGTTTTGGCATACTTTAGTTTATAATTTTTCATCACATCATTTACATACACTGTTACAATATTCTACAAGTTCAGACATGCAAAATTGTGTCTATGGCTGTTTGTAGTTTTGTACTTCTCTACTTGTTACATACACCATATTATGTAGCATTAGCATTGCATTAATCCTTTTTCTTTTTCTTGTTATCTACAGTAATCAAACACTAACAATCTATTGAAAAGTCCAGTGACGTGTTAAACCATATTAGAAAATTTCTTGTGGGATTACGTTAAGGATGAATTTTACAAAACAAGCTATGACACCGTTGAAGACCTAAAAGTAGCAATAAAGTCAATTGTAACGCTAATTCACCATATGAAAATGCAAAATTCAATAGTAAGATCGTTACCTAAACGTGTTGAATATTGTATTGAAAACAACGGTGGTCACTTAGAAAACCTACTATGATAAACTAAAGTATGCCAAAACAATGCATTTTATTCATTTTCGACACCATGTTTCATAGAGACATTTACAGCTTAAGACCTACACAATCGATATTTAAAAAGAAAAAGTGAAAAGGGCTAATTTAGTTTTTCAAAGCAACCGGGTTCGATTCCCGTACTGGACACAGTTGTTTTTTCAAAGAAAGTATGAATGCAGTTTTTCATTTTATCAAAATCGGTGACATGGTTCCTAAGAACAAATCTTCGTATCTCTTATAGTTTCAGACTTTCCCATACTGACCGTTTTGAATGCGCCACCCTGTATAGTGATGTTAACAGACACGAATTTCATTTAACAAAACATTGCATATTAGGCAACCTAGGGACCTTTAAATGCACTAAAACCCTCCTAAACTTAGGCATTACCGTGAGCTTTCTTCAAACCCCGACTAAGCTCTATCAAGTCTTTGTAATACTCCCTGAACGCTTGCAATGCCATCTCGTGGTGAGCTTTCATTGCGGAGTTAGTGTTCACATAGGTTTCTAGGCATTCCATGCATTTAGTGTCCAACTGGATATCTTCTTCGGTTAAATGTTCCTGCTTGGTTAGGATTATTGGTGTACGCATTATCTGGTGAAAGAAATATGATAATAACTTAGGTATTGTAATGTACTGTTCGACCAACCTCACGATGTTTTTCCCTCACCGTATAATTCAATAAATAGAAAAAAAAATAATCACAGAAACAGCACAGGTACAAAAACATTTACGATTACATTTATTGCAATTTACAACATTTATTGCAATTGACAAGAAACTGCACTGTGACTGTGAAAGGACCCAGGCTCAGCATATGTCGCAGGCCAACGCCCACAACGCCAATCCTCCGCCTGAGCCGTACATCTAAACATTCGACTCTTTGGACGCTAGCTGAGGAGCATCTTGAGGCGTAGTAACACACTTAATTATTTCAACAAGCACATATCGTAAAAGCATAGAGATTATCCGGCAGAGAACCAAAGTCGTAGACATTGTCTATCGATATTGCAAGCTGAAGTGGCAATGGGCCGGTCACGTCTGTCCTAGAACCGACGACCTTTGGAGCAAAGCGGTTCTCGAATGGCGACCGCGTCTCGGTAAACGAAGTATAGGACGCCCCCACTGTTAGATGGACCGATGACCTGAAAAAGGTCTCTGATAATGGTTGGCTGAGGGCCACGAGCGATCGTGTTTTGTGGCGTACCCTTGCGGAGGCTTACGACCAGCAGTGGACTGACATTGGCTGATTGATTGATTGATAATAATACATATTAACCTACCTCATTAACCAAACCCAACGGCACATCTCCCTTAGTCACATCGTTGTGAAGCAGCTGCCTCACAGCCACTAGTAGCACTGCTTCCCTTACGAAGTTGTTCGAAATCAAATCCAGAAGAAGCTTTTCGTTACTCTGATGCCATACTAGGTAGAAAACTAGGGGGCCAAAATGGCGGGTTGATCTGAAAAGTAATCATGATTTATTTTCTATAAACTTTAATTTATATTACAATAATGGGCTAATGCCCTCCGGTAAGCTCCGGTAACGAAGCCTGTGATGGAAGCATCAAATAATTCAAATATATTAAAATAATTGAAATATATTTAAATATTATTAGTTTATATTTTCATTTACGTCTTTTAATACCTTTGGGCAGAACCTTGGACACATGAAAACTTCTCTTTGGTCACTTATTAGCATGAATATTGGGGTTGTGATGTCATATGGAACATTAGTGATAAGTTGGTAGCGTAGCACCCAATAGATTCTATTTAACTCTAGTCTCTTAGTTGCCGCCTATGACATGCCGGAAACAACGGCAGCTAGTTAGCATTCTTTTTACGTCCTATACTATTCCCATATTAAGATTAACATCTCACCGTCACAGATATTCTATAGATGTCGCTTATATTTCATTAGGATAGACATGTAGCTAGCATTTCCCATAACATTACTCTAAACTAAAACGGGTTATACATACACATTAACCGATTCCCTCTAGAGGAGTAGACAGAGATCAAGTATCCCCAACTGTCCCGATCCTGACAAACCACTTTCGCTTCACGACACCCATACACCTCTTTATACACACGCTGCTGTTATAGGTACTTCTAACATCACCTTTTTTCAATATAGCGCCGCCCTTCTACTTCGCTCATATATATTCCTTTTATCAATCTGCTATCATTGATCCGCATAACATGTCCAAACCATCGAAGCATGCTCTTTTCAATCTTAGTCACTACATCTTCTTTCAAACCGCAACCTTCCCTTATCACACTATTTTTACTACTACTATTTTTACATACCTTAACAAATCATATTTGTTCTTGTTATCGACATGCTGATAAGTGATGCTCGTGATTTTCTGAAACGTCACCTCGTCCGGTTCGTACTGTATACAGGCTCGGTCCAACACAAATTCATACTTTCCATTGTCTAGGAGGTAATTTAAGCGGTTCTCGTCTGTAAACATGGCTGGATCTTTGATCTTTCTACCGTTGATTGGGAAGTATACCTGCAAAGTGGTTATGTTGTATTATTCTTCATTTTTAGTAGTTAGTTCTAAGTAGTTCATGTCGCATACTATTATGGGATTAGGTTAGAATGCTTTCTAACTGTACTTCATTCCAGCATGTCGTAGGTGACTTAGGGTCTAGAGCTTAGTGAAAAAAGACAAACGCATTCACGACCAATAATTGGCGCTTGCGAGATAGTCAGAGGTTCAGATGTCCATCTCCGAAATTGCGAAGGTAGCAATTCTATGACCGCCTTGAACCCTCGTGTTGACCAGATAGTCAGTCACACTGTGACAGGTGGTAAGCCATATGGCCATTTACAAGAAGTAACTGTTACCTGTTTGGGGAACAAGTAGGTTTCCTCACAATGTTTTCCCACACCGTAGTATACAACGTATTTCGTAAATACTACGGTGAGGGAGGCGATAGGTAGGAAAACATCATAAGGAAACCTACCTATATAATAGTGAAATCTATCTTTTACCAATATTAAGACATTCTCAATACCATCACAATGCGATACTTAGACAAGAGGTTACAAGAGTTGGGTGAAACAATGCAATACTTTAGGTTACAAGAGAAGAGAACAAGTGGTTCTTCCAGAAGCTTAGGTTCTGAATAAACTAATAAGGTTTTTGCTAAAAGTGACCAAGGCCATATTATACCTCCAAGGTCCTGTCCACTCTTAGACCGATTGAGGGATGTATGTATGTCTTTTACTTGTGTTGGAAATAAAAAAAAAATTTGGGTTACTGATCTGATTTTTCAAAAATGTCATATGAAGTGACTAACGACCTAGCGGAGTTAATAAAATCTATATCAATCTAAATTACACTGTGTAAATAATAACGCTAATTGTGGGGTCCCGGGTTCGATTCCCGGTGGAGGCAGAGTTAAGAACTACACTTTTCTACTGCTTTTCAGTCTGGTTGTTGATATATAATCAACAACCAGACTGAAAATATATATGTATTATGCTATATATGCATTACATTATGCATGCTATATATGTATTTATCTATATATAATATGTATATATTTCTTAAATATGCTTGAATGGAATCTGGAATCTCAATTAAGTCTTGAATGGACTTAACAAGGGGCTAGTTCAATTGGTGTAATAATGTCCAAATATTATTATTGTTATATGCTATGGAGTAGCTATAGATTATAGATAACTTATAATACATTACCTGATTCAACCGTTTCCTGATTTCGTGACTGCAAGAGCGGAGCGTCCCATCTGGATCTCTAGAAAGAAATTATAGGAAACTTTAAATTCAATCTATTACATACATACATACGCTTCGGGGTAATCAGAGGCTTGAATGCCCATCTCCGAAATTTAGAAAACATGTTAGGTATGGGTCATTCGAAGCCCGCATATCACTAGATAGACAGCACCCAACGTGATAGGTAGTGAACCGTATCGCCGTATATAGGCACTGACTATTACCTATCCTGCGCGATTGGCAGGTTTTCTCACAATCAATTGCTTGAATATTAGAACAATCCTTAATACATTAAATCCAGTGCCAATTCCAGAAAATTCAAAATAAAAGGATTAGGATCATTACTTATATTCATTCGCATCTATTAATTCCTATTAGGATGGACAGGATCTTGGAAATATGATATCACATTGGTTACAATGCTAGGGCCATAATGGCATTTGAATACAATAATAATAAACATGATAATTATTTGTTTGTGTATTGCACTAGTTTAGTTTAGTTTATTGGGCTCCGTGGTTTCCGTAATTAGTCCCCACTGGGACCATTTTGCGTGATGTCGCTGACTATTCCAGCCAGCCCAGCTCCCGCCAGAAGCGCTGGCGTCTAGTGTCTTCACAGGCTTCCCGAAGCGACCCTGGTTTCCCAAGGATTTTAGCCCGTTCTCACTCCAGGACAACGTGGCCAATGATTTCAATGGAGTCAATACAGCTCCTGCACAGTATTGCACTATGAATAATACTTGTTTTTTGTCTGAACAAGAAAACTCACCTCTCCACAATCATCCTTTGTCGTGAGGGAACTCCGTACGATATGTCCGTGAATAAGTATGTACTGGTATCATAACCAGTTAGAGCTGGATCCTGGGCCAGCACTTCATCTATTGGAGCGTGGACCTATAACAAATAGTGCATGGAATGTAGGACTATACTATTATGTGATGTCTTATAGGAACTATCTAATACTCAGGTTGTTATTACACAGATATTTCTATACATATTTCCAGTTTTCTCTTGTATATATTCAGGAACAAGTGTAAATTTTCTTTATATTGTAAATTTACACTCAGTGTGAAGAATAGAGCTTGTATGAGGAAGTTAACGAGTGTGAGTATAGGCAGAGATTTGCCGGGATAATGTACAGTGGCAATCAATAGTCTCTGCATATATCGTTAGAAAGTATGTGTTTAAATAATGTAAATAAAAGAAAGAAAAAAGAAAAAAAGAAAGAAAGAAAAATACTTTATTCACTGCATACATTAGGACACAATACAAACATTACGACAATAAAATGGTAACCTTGATGCAGTGAAAAGGTGCTGCCTCAGTATACGATGCAGCTAGGCTGCATCACTGGTCCTCCGGCAGCACCCGATTCGGAATCTGTCACAAGCTATAAATAATAATCATACACAAAATAATATACTTACAATAAAACATCATAGCAATAACAGATATAATAAAACTTGTACATAAAATTGATAATCTATAATTCATAAACATAATATAACTGAGATCATCGCTTATAGGCATAACATAGACACTCGCATACATATTACACATATATATTATATTTAATATAGTTAGGGACAATAAGAACAAATACGTCATATAAACAGATACGTACATATTAATTCAAACAAGTTTACATATAAAATATATATATATATACACACACACATATACACACACACACATATATATATATATATATATATACATACACATACAAACAATGATATATATATATGGTATTTGCAACGACAAGGTAAGACATAGGTAGGATTTAGGGTAAGGATTTCTGTTGCTCCAGCAGATAAGCCTTAAACCTACGGCAGAAGACTCCTCTAGAAGCAACGTCGCGGATAGGTGGCGGTATATCATTCCAGCACTTGGACGCAGCAAACTTGAAACACCCCCGAAACGCTGCTGAATGGTGCACCGGCAAAGCAGCCCTAACCTTAAAATGACGTGGGTTCGACGACCACTTGAATTTGCGGTACAAGTAAGAAGGGCTCTCCGACCGAATGACACCAAACAACAACGCCGCGAAGTGCAGTCGCCTACGTGACTGCATGTTCAGCAAGTTCGCGTCGTTCAAGTACGGAGTGATACGGGATCGTCGAGGTACATTAAAACAAAAACGGGTGCATGCGTTTTGTACCCGCTGTATCAGCTTCCTAGTTCGACCAAGTATACAGCTACCATAAACAACATCACAGTAGTTAAGCCTCGACAGTATCAACGTTTCACTCAGACAGACACGCAAGTCTACGCTGAGATATTCGCGGATACTGTATAGCACCCTTAAGCGGTAGAAGCAGTTCCCAACCATACTGAGGACGTGCTTCTCAAAACGAAGCTCCCCGTCCATCAGCAAGCCCAGGTTCCTAACCTCCTCCACCGCCCCTATCACGTTGCCCCTGATAACTATATCATTGGTGGACAGGACATCCATCGTACTTCGAATTTGCGACCGACTTCCAAGAACTAAAACCTTAGATTTGGAAGGGTTAAGCGTAAGACAATTTCTATCAGACCAAGACGCAATTCGTTCGAGCTCAGAATTAATGCTTCGTATGCACTCCGACATACCCGAAGGCTTGGCAGATGCATACAGTTGCAAATCATCAGCGTAGAGATGATATCGACTGCTTTCGATACTGCTAACAACATCCGCGCTATACAGTATAAAAAGCAGAGGACCCAAGATAGAACCCTGCGGCACTCCCCTCGTCAACACACGAGGTGAAGACCACCGAGCTCCACCGTCCATCCCCCGCAACCCAACGACTTGCGTTCGGTGAGATAAATAACTATCGAACCACTTCACAGCACCGGTAGAAAATCCATAATACGTCATCTTGGATAATAGCAAGGGTATGCTCAGACTATCGAAAGCTCTAGAAAAAACGAGTAATACCATTAGGGTGCTCATGCCATCGCCCTGGGCCTGCAGAACGTCGTCGACCACATTCGCCAAGGCGGTCGCAGTAGAGCGGCCCCTCCGGAATCCCGATTGATATTCGGGCAAAATACCGTTTTCTTCTAGATATTTCGTAAGCTGATCACTCACAACCCTCTCCACTATCTTTGACACACATGGAAGGATACTTATAGGACGAAGGTGGGATATATCAGTCGGGTTAGGTATTTTCGGCAACGGCAGGACCCTGGCAGCTTTCCAACTGGTCGGAAAGATACCAGTGCTGAGGCTCCTGTTCACAATCGCTGTCAATACGTCAATAGTCACTGGTAATGTCAATAATAGCATGTCAATGTCAATGTCGTCAACACCCTTGGCCCTCGTCTTAATCGCCGAGACAATCCTTGTCACCGTTTCAGCAGAAACCGGCTTCAGCGAGAAAGACGAAGAACCAAACCGGTGAAATTCATAATATGTCAAGTCACTAACAGCTACATCTGCATTTCCAGGTATGTTCAGGAAATGCTTGTTGATGTCGTCAGGATCGTCAAAAAATTGTGGCAAGTCAGTCCGGTAATAGGCTATTTGACTGATTTTGAAAAATTGTTTCAAATTATTCGTTGGTATATGATTAATACACCACATGTATATTTCTGCAAATTTTGCAGTATTTTCCGTAAAATATTGAGTTAAAATTTAAATTACAATATTCGCGCGAAAAACGCTGTTTCTGTAATGGCGGACGCCATATGATCTGCGTGACGTCACAGGCAAGTAAACACAAAGATCAAGTACGACAAACAAAAATAATAGCTAGTTTGCGGATTCACATAGAGTGTGTAATAAGGCGTATCAGAGAATTCCATATGTTTAAGCAAGATTCAGTAATTAATTTAAATATACTTTGTCTACTTGACCATGTTATTATTCTTGCATGTGCACTATTTGAAGGGGATTAATAAACATAACCTATATATTTTGTGAAACAGCGACGGAAATTAATATAAAAAGTAGCTTTATAAATAAATACTTAGATGCTTACATACCATCTTTTATATTTTTGAGCTCTGCAGCATAATAATCAGAGTTATTTTTAAAGAAAAGTGCAACCATAAATGCGTCATCTTAGGTAGATTTCTATTGTCGACTTGTACAAAATTCTTGTCCATGTTGACAGCAAATACTATTGTTTATATCACTGGTTAATAGTGTCCTGCGGAATTCTTGTAAAAATAGTACAAGAAACGATGGAAATACGATAAAATCACACTAAGTGCATAACAATAAACAATGTTTACTTGCCTGTGACGTCACGCGAGGCATAGCCAATCACAGAACGTTCTTGTGAAGGAAGAAATTCAAAAAATTATATGAATTTATTATGTTTATTTTGCAAAATCAATAAATATTTTCGGATAAAATAGAGCTAAATATGGTTTTTTATATTATTACCTAATAGGATGACCACATTTAGTAACATATTTTTAATAGTGTCAAATAGCCTATTGTCTGTTAGAATTATATTTTTTAAGTGTTTCCACATTGTCTTTGAATTAGTCATGTCATTAATTGTTTTGTCAAAATATGCCTGTTTTTCAGAGCGTAGAGCCTGAACGACAAGTCGTTTCAGGTCCCTATAGTACTGCTTATGTGCCTCGATTCCAGTACGCTTAAAACGCTTGTAAGCATTGTCGCGTAGCCGCATCATAAGCAGCACAGTGCTCGTCAACCAAGGCTTAGGAGCATCCTTCACCAAAATACTCCTAACGGGGGCATGTTTGTCAAATAATCTTGTTATATTTTCAGTCAAAAGAGTTACTAAGTCATCAACGTTGTGATGAGTTGTCATAGTACTCCAGTCTATTTCGGTCAAGTCAGTGTTGAATTTGTCCAAGTCAATGTCCTTTAGCGGTCGGTATATAATGTGCCTTGGCACTGGTTTATTCCGTTTCAGGTCAAGCTCAGCCAGAACAAAGGCATGCCTGCCTAAGTCAGGGCTGTGCTGACCGTCCACAGACCGAACCAGTGCGTCAGTGATTATTAGGTCAATTGTGCTTTGTGAATGGTTAGTAAAGTGCGTCGGTTTCTGAACATGCTGAGTTAGTTTTAGAGTAGTCATAAAGTCAGTCAATGATTTGTGATTTCTGTCATGTATGTCATGAATATTAATATTCATATCACCTACTAAAAGAAGTTTGTCATCATTATTAAAAGATGTCACGGAATTAGTCAATGCGTCAAAAAATTCGTCAGCGTCATGCCAAGGCGGCCGGTAAGCCGTCCCAACCACGAGCCGGGTGCCACCAACTACGACGCGGAACCACATTTGTTCCACTGTAGGCGACATGGGATGGGATACCAGGCACGCGCGCAAGCCACGCCGCAGGTAGAACCCAACGCCACCCCCGCGGGCACGCACCGAGCGCGGCCGCGGCACATGGCGCAGGCCACAGACCTCTATAACCTAGATACCGCAAGTGTACGTACTTTGCGTGTCAAAAGGTTGATCAATGATCAACCTTTTGACGGCGGTCATTTAGTTCCGTCCCTACCGTCATCGTTGACGAACGTGAAGCGCTCCTCAGAAAAATGCCTAGTTGTGCCGTAATATCTTGTAAAAATGATTCAAGAAAAGTAAGCCGAGATCATGGAAATATTTCTTTTCACCGGTAAGTAAATTTGTTATTTAATTGTGCGTATTTTATTTATAAATCAATTATTTTATCTTATTTGTGTCTATTACTATGTAAACCACCAAAATACATGTAAATGTGTGCATACTACGTGTTCAAATTACATTGCTGCATTTAGTTCCAAAGGTGTTGTATCAGTTCATATAAAGCAAGCAGTGAACACGGAATCGATCGATACTTTCAGTGGTAGTTGCGCTTCGTGGTACAGAGGTTATTTTCATTTATCTTACCAAATAGGCAAACAGTGTTGTGCACATGCATCGATTCCAGTTATGGTTGTCGATTCGAATCGATTTCAAAACTACAAATAGGTACTCTAACTGATTAAAATTATAAGAAAATTATGTTTGTAAAATTTGTTCATGTTGTATTTATTTGTTAAGAATTAGAATAACGTAAAGTAAATTTTCATTACAGGTTTCCAAGCGACCCCTATATTAAAGAAAGGTGGATTGATGCTGATGATGATTAATAAAGGCGGTAGCAAATAAATATATTGATATTCGGTTTCATTATTTAACCAAACACATAAAATCTTCAGTAACCAAAAGACAATTATACAATAAGCTTATTTTATTTCAGGGAGATTAATTAGAGATATTCTGTTTTACGAAGTCCGTTTGAATATGAATGTGTGCCGGCATGCACGTGTACCTATACATTGTTTAGTGTAGGTAGGTGCCAACGATCCCCACCTTAACGCATACAATCGAACTACTTGTATACACAACTACAACCAAAGTTAAACGGACTTCGTGAAATATAATATCTGTAAATAGTATTTATTATAAGTAATAAAATGACGATTTGATTTAAATTTTTATTATGTTTTTTGGTCAAAAGAATAATTAAATAAGTCTCATTAATTAGATAAGTCACTTGTGTATACCACTAAGCCAATCATATACCTACTTAATAGTAGCTTTAGATTAACTTAAAACTATATTATATAACATAACAATATCTTACATGAATAAACTTTTCATAATCACATTTGAAGTTTTATTTGGCACCAATAATTTGTAAGTACTATTATGCGTCGCACTCCGTTGAATCGTTTTGATGCGCGAGTATTTTCCCATCACTAAATCGCCGCTGTGACGTCATAATACCTACGCATATTTCGGCACGCGCGGTTTTCATAGAAATGAGTGCATTTGCGGCATCTAGGGTTATAGAGGTCTGTGGCGCAGGCGATACCCGGGAATGGAGGGCGCGCGCCCCTCGTCGCCCCCCCGCAGCCACGTCTCGTTGATGGCCACCAACTCGCAGTCTGCACGAAGAACCACCGCCTCCAGCTCGTCATGGCCGGTCCCCAGCGAGCCCGCATTAAACAACCCCATCTTGAATCGCTTAATACGAGTCATGGAAACCGTGGAAGGAAATGTCTGCATATACCAACGATTTATAAAGATACTTAAACATAATATCACTACTTACATTACACAAATATATACATTGAAAACATATTTCATACATATACATATGAATATAATAATTGATATATATGACAATAAATATACTAAAGACATAAGCAGCGACACAGAGACCAAACCGCACCGAATCAAAAGCATCCATTACTAAACAATTTACATATGAAACAATAATTACAAAGGACTTCACAAACATATATACAAAAATATAATTCAAACGGGAAGAGGGCCAAAAACCCTCTCCACGTCTTCCTCTTCCCGGATGCGATGAACCGGGGCTCCGTCCGCCTTGCGCGCCAGCACTCGTCCGTCACGGGTCCACACGAAGCGCCAGCCGCACGCCTTGGCCCGCTCGCGCGCCTGCCCGAACAGCTGCCGGTTGAGGCGGGTGAGGCGCTCATTCAGGTAGAACCTGCGAGGCTCACCCGGCAGACCCATGTCCGCGGTGGTCGCTCCACGGCACACGCGGGCCGCGCGGATCAGCTCGTCGCGGGTCGAGCGCCGCGCAAGCCGGACTACTATGGGGCGCGGTCGACGATCAGGTCCACCAGCAGCCCCAGAGGCATCGCGCTGCGGCCCCATCCGCACGGCGCTGACCACGTCGCGCTCGTCCAGGGCCACGCCCAACTTCACGGCCACCAGCGCCGCCAAGTGCGAGGGGTTCTCTCCCGGCACCTCCGGCACGCAGCTGACCTGGACATCATTTGCCAGCAGGTCTTGGTCCCTCTCCGCCAGCTGATGCTTCAGCTCTTGAATGGCCCGCTCCAGCGGCTTTGTAGCAGCCACCACGACGGCGTCGCCCAGCGCAGCACCCTCAGTCGTCCTCTCCTCTAGGGCTACGAGACGGCGCTCGAGGTCGCTCACCTTATCATTGACGAGCGCGACCTCTCGCCTCATCTCTCGGCGGAACTCCTGCAGCTCGTCCCGCAGTCCCACTCGCAGATCCGTTATCGCCGCAACCATCTCCTTCCGAAGCAGCTGCATTTGGGACACCATGTCCCCAGCCTCCCGGACCAGCGGGGATAGTGGTCGGCTCATGTCGCTGTCGGATTCTTGGACTGTCTGCACCTCGCGCACGGTAGTATTTTGATTATCCACCCGAGGCCGTACTCGGGCACACTCTGGGCAGGTCCATCGGCTGCGGGCTGCCTTTGATTGTCTTTTGTAGACACTCAAAGACATCCCCAAGCACTTATAGTGGTAGCTACCACTACAGGCGCCGCACTCCATCACTTCCGAGGCAGACACAACTTTATTGCAAGCCAAGCAGTTCATTTTTAAAATTAACAAAAAAAAGAATAAAATAAAACAATAAGATTAATAATAATAAAAAATAATAATTAAAACTATGAAAACACGAAAAAAAAGAAATTAAAATGAAATTGTACTTGCAAGAATGAATAATATTATGTTAGACCACTGTGAGTTTCGAACCACCTTTACTTGGACTGTTTACTCTCACTGTTCCCAACTGAGCCACTGTTTCATATATTTTGATAGCGAAATATTATACTACTTAGTATGTGATTTGTAATTTTTGATAACTACCCACAATTTCATATGTGTGTGAGCACGATATATATCTCTTCTGTTTAGCACTAAAATCCTTAAAAGAACACTAATACTACTATGATAAACACAATACACTACATATACACTCAACTCTGATGTTTAGAAAGGATACTGGACGCTTAAACACAACTTTTTGAAATTAAATTTGCGTACGCAACAAAAAGCTTGACCACTCGGTTTGACACTTGTGACAGCTATAAAAGAAACAATCCCAATATTTATACTAGTGATTTTGAAGATATTATTGTCTGCAAAGTTCTGTCCAACCCGAAAGCGATTAGAGGGCATGATTAGATATATGAATGTAAATAAAAGAATATATGTATGTAGGCTTCCAAATTTACCTTAACAACTGGTGGCATTTGTAATAGATGGTCTGCTTTTTTGTGAGCCTTCGCCATTTCCTCTTGAAGTTCTTCATCAGTCATAAACTTGTATTTAGGTGTGATAGGAACTGAGAAACCGATGTTGGTTCTCTTTCTGAATACTTTAGAGAAATCAGGTCTGGTTAACCTTTTGAGGATAATTTGCATCTCTTTCGAAAAGAAAGCTGGTGCAGGGTCCTTGTCATCTGAAGAACAGTATATTAGACATGAAAGAAATGATATTCGAAAGGATAAAGAGTCAATTCATTCAGATTAAAACATTTCTATACTCACCGTAAACTGAAGGAACTACGCTCAAATTCCTTGATGCTATCAATGCATTAGATACTTCACTGTACTTAAACGACACGTTTTTGATGCCATTAAAACATAATTTCTTTACTAAAAGAGACATTTTAACAATTTAAGTTAATAAAATGAGATATTTATTTAGAACATAATGAACATAACCTCAAAGAATTTTTTTTTCAATCATGTCAATTCAAATTGGATTTTCCTTCGGTAATTTTATATATATCGGTTGTGTATACTGATACCAAGCGAAACAAAAACTAGTCAAAAAACATTTTAATAACGGAGCGGATATTTCATCCTACATGGTAAAATCAGCAAAATTTATGATATTTAAATTAAGGATTCTGTGAATATTTACGACAAACATTTAAACTTGTGTTTACATTTTATATTTAACTTTCATATCATGAAAAATTAGTTTTTTAATTAAATATGTAAGAAGTTCAGAATTTAATTCATGATACAAAATTCTTTCAAATATGCAGATATGTACTTATGCGTAGAATTTAACGGAAGTAAGAATTAAACCTAATTGATGTTTACCCAACTATCAATCATATAAATGTTGTGTTGGATGTTAGAGATCCCGCCACATAAGGTGGCAGTTGGAGGCGTCGCCACAGTCGCGTAATTCAGTGTTACCAGTAAACACGCCAAAACTAGCACTCACTGTGCCATACGGCTCGATACATTATAGGTTTCATTTGTAACGGTCTTTGGTTGCAGAGCTATAAACTTAAATAAAACAAATTAATATATCAAAGTCAAAATATGTTTATTAAACTATTTCAAACATGATTAATAATTAACGGGACTTATCCTTCTTATTATATATTACATATATTATGTGTTCCTTCACTCTGTCCGCAATAGACCGTTTAGTCTGTCCGACGTAGGATTTCCCACAGCTGCAATCAATCTTATACACACCCTTATATCTTATATCATGAGTATAAATCGCGAATCTCTTAAAACTATTATTTCAAACATGGCACTGAGCATTGTCTTTACATATTTTTTACCGAGGTTAGATCAGCGGAGACCCTAGCTTGGAGAAGAACTAACAAGAAACTCCGGAAATCAATTTATTATAATCACCCTTAACAAACATAAAAATTACAAAGAGTGGGCAAAAAACACAACGCTGGTAATACTAAATTTACCTTTCATACATAATAACACGCAATGGCGGTAACGTCAAATTTAGTTCCAAGTTTGGCTACTGCCACCTTATGTGGCGGGATCTCTACAACAATTTTAAATAAAAAAACTACATTGTTGATATTGGTTAGAATTGGGTTAGGATCCATTTTTACATTTTTGAGTTAATAAAGGATATTATCTACGACAGGGTATGATAAATATGGTAATTGTGTGTTAATACACTTTAGGAGTAAAAATGCCAAAGCGAAAAACACCAGGTAGCAATCTTCGGAAAGCTGTAAGCAATATTATTTACGAGTTGGATATTGACGATGTGAGTTCTAGCAGCGAAGATGAGTCTCCAACCAAAAAGCCATGTATAAACAACACAGATAATAAAACTGATAGTCCAAAAGAAGTTATATTGAATAGTTCCGTAGAAGTAGTCGATGTTGAATCTTCCAACGACGCTGTTATTTTGCTATCCCCAAGTCACTTACAAAATGGGGAAAAATCCCCCGAAGACTGCCCGGCTCAACTAATCGAAGAATCTTATGAAGAAAACAACACATCGCGGAATGATGAGCAACAAAATTCGGAAGCATTCGTCCAAAATGAAGACCTTAACGATAGTTCAGATAAGATAGATGAAGATCTAAATAGTCTTATACCTAATAACCACGACGTATCTTGTGAGGAAGCTAGTACAGAAATAGATGAAAAATTACCCCTACTTTCAGTTGTGTTCAGAAACAAGTCTGTCGCTATAAACTATAAGCAAAAAATAAGGGATTTTCTAGTTAAATTAATCCGAGTTGATAACCCGGATATTGATTTGGTTCATGATCAGCTAGACATATGGCCTGAAGACTTGGTTGTGGAAAAGGAAGTGTGTCAGGATAACTTATTTTTTATTGACACAGTGCCTGCTGAAGAACACAAGTTTGATATTCCGCAATATAGTCAGGTAAGTGAGAATGAACAAACATACAGAACACTATTAAAGATTTGAGTGTATTTTTTAGTAGGGAAATTCTTTGTCTACAACAGCCATATTTCTCCCAAATACCAATACATACATATGCTTTACGACTTGTGTATACACACTCCCTGTTTTATTATGGCGGGGTAGTCAGAGGTTTGAGTGCCAATCTTTAAAATTTTGTATGGGTCATTTGAAGCCTACATGTCACTAGATAGATAGCACATGGTAGGTAGAGAACCGTATCACCGTACATAGGCACTGAGAATAGAGGTAGATAGATGGAAGCCGGTTTAGTGTCTGCAACTTGACCGCAACTTGTCCGCATATTGAGATAAAGGTCACGAGAATAGAGATTTCCTCAAGATGTTTTCCCTCGTCTTTGCCAATAACTAACTTGGTAGAATATGAGTCTGTGAATGCTTACAATTATTGACACTGTAAAAATGATTTCTTTCACCAAAAGTCACTAGAGTGTTATATAAAAATAATATTACTAGAGTAATTTAAATGAAATATTTATTAACTTTGAATGTACTATTTCATTTGCATTGTATTTGAGTACAAAATTAGTTACCTATCCAGCTTCCCCAACTGATTAACCAACATCTCATTTCCACATTCCAGACGTCCTCTGTATTGTCCAATGAAGAAATTAAAAAGACTGAAACCCCTACCTACCACCGCGGTCCAGTTTGCTTCAACTGCGAAGGCGAACACTCGCTCAGGGACTGCAAGTTGCCCAGGAATAACAGCAGGATAGTGGAACGGAGAAAGGCTTCGCAAGCTCATAAAGTTGGGTAAGAAATAACTTATATATGCTCATCAATCCCTTTTGAGTTAGATTGAATCATAAGAAATTCGACGTAGCACAGTTGTTTGGGGCTTGGCTCTGTATCAGTGGGTACAGGGTTCAAATCCCACTTGGGCATGTACCAATGCTAATGATGTATAATGAATTTCTATGTACATTTTCGTAATAAAAACACATTTACGAAATGCATCTAATTACATGGTGAGGGAAAACATAGTGAGGAAACCTAACTGTTCAATGAACAGGTTTTAATAGTTAGTGCTTGTAAATGGCGAAATGGCTGACCACCTGTCACATTGAGTACAGATAATGTCTCCATGGATGTCTTTAGTATTTATCGGGATTGTAATAGCATTTGTATTGAATATTTGTGGCAGGTTGCTATGTCATCACAGGATAGATTCCTAAGACATGTCAAAAGGCAGCTAAGTTATAATTCTATTTATGTCACTGATAAGCATTGGTCAATTATACAATTGTTAGAATGCATTAAAATAAAAGATACTTAACTATAACATGGAATATTAAGTATAAGAATTTGTTGCTAATTTCACACTGTAAATTATATAAGTAATAATACATAATTATAAATAGTCTTAATTTTATATCCATAATGAAATAAATTATGTGCAGTGTGAATTTCACACAGTCAACATTAGCTGAGACAAATCCTATTCACATTTGCGCAGAGTTGCCATGTGCGCTTGGTTCCATAAATGTAAATTATTATATATTAATTCTTTTCTCTATTTGTCTCTATTTGTGTTACTGTGTCTAGTATGAATAAAAGGAATTTTATTTTTATTTATTTTTTATTCAATTATCATATTCCAGCCGTTACCACGTAGAAGATGAACAGAAGTACGGCCACTTAGTACCAGGCAGGATTTCCAATAAGCTCCGCCATGCCCTAGGCTTGAGACGGGATGAGTTGCCGCTCCATATCTATAGGATGCGGTTGCTGGGTTACCCGCCTGGGTGGTTAGAGGAAGCCAGGATCTCCCATTCCGGGATCAGTATGTTTGATTCAACGGTAAGTATGTATGGTTTGGCCTTAATGGGTATGTACCCAGCCGACAAATTTAGGTCCAGTAAACTTTTAGGATAGTCGGCTAATCGTCCAGTAAACGTTTGCTGGACATAG
>JAMBLF010001806.1:0-35376 GCA_030578115.1 Leucoptera coffeella
AACACGTGAGTAGAAATGTCTTCGACTTTCCTCTCCCACGATTTCGTCATTAAATAACACTCAAGAGGCAACATGATGTGCTGAATAAAATGATACTGAACCGTTTGTTCGGATCATTTTGCGCCACATTTAATAATTTGGAACATACGGTGGCCATTTTGGAATTTATGCGTCATTTGCTCTATTGGCTAATGGCGACTTTTTATAATAATAAATCTTTTAATCAAGGTAACTTAATACTATTTTACGAAATACTTTTGTACCTGAACTGGGTAGGTTAACCTGTATTTCAAGATACAGTTCTCATTCGTACTCTTTATTCTAATAAGTACCTATTATACATTTTTGAACAATAAACAATACATGTGAAAATAAAATAATAAAGGTAAATAGTGTAAGAGACTCTCTTTGTCTATACTTTAAAATTTTGAACTACATATTTATAGGAAAATATGTTTATATGAGTTTTTCAATTAAGATCATCAAATTAAGGAAAAATGCCGTGTATATGAGTTATGTCTCGTGTAGACAATCTAAATTTGACACAAGATCAAAGTGAGCCAAGGACATATACTATAATACTTTAGATGTTAATAAATAATTAAGTATATAGTTAATTAACATTAGTAAGTTAAACCAACTAGAAAATGATTTTTTTTCTCTATGGCAATTAGTAAACTATTAAATGAAATTAGGTACAAAATGAATATATTACATGACTGATAATAATCAACTTTAGTGTAAAAAAATATTTAGTATAACACTGTGATATATTTGACAGTATATATGAATTAGGTCATACGTCAATTAAATTTCTCTAACCTTAGATAACCCTAACATTATTTATTTTAGTTAGTTGAGAAGAAAAAAGTTTCTCATCAATTTCTAACTTAATAATAAACTATAGTGATTTGATAAGAACATAAATGATATTAGTGTAAAAGTAGAGTTAACTAAAGATACTAAAGAGTAAGTTTCAAATATCCTAACACCGTCTTAACTATTAACAGTGCTGAATCTAGTAGAGTTACACAACCCCTGTCTATCCCTAAAGGAATTTACAACGGATATATACGTTATTCCCGTCAAATCGTAGGAAGCGACTAAGGGACAAGGGGTAATCCATTTATTGTGCTATAAGCTAATAACCTATCACCAATATTCCATATGAGATCACAGTACCAATATTCATGCTAAGTGACCTAGGAGATATTATATCTCCAAGTTTCTGTCCACCCCGAAAGGGATTAAGGGACATGAATATATATGTATGTATGTATAAGTACTTATAGCTATACCTAGGACAATATTTGGTCATAATTAAACCACAGAACTGTCAATAAAGAATCAGTATCATTAAGTTTGTCGTATTCGTGACCTGTATTGAAAAGACATCACGATTTCGTGTCTATGGTTCACGAAAACCTCGTACATACCCATTAACACCCAAAGAATAACACATAAGTACCATATACACTATCCTGGAGGGTATAGATAGAACGGTAAAGCGTAAAGCATATAATATGTGTAAACGTAAATGTGAGGACTTAAATTGTGATATAAAATTCAATTTAAGAGGTCTGGAGAATACATGTGTATATTAACAACACGTCCCTTAATTCCTTTCAAGGTGGCCAGAACCTTGTAAACATAATATCGCCTTGGTCACTTTTACAATAACTAATTACCCCGACATAAAATCATAATGAATATTAGGAGTCATACATCATGAAGAATTCAAACAGTTACATTTTGCAAGTTCATTGCCCAAAAAATTCCTTACACGTAGTCCCTCAGCAGCCTTCGATGTCATGTTGAGCTGAAAGACAGCTAGTTAGCATTATAATTACGTCCCAGACTAGTACGGGAAAACTAATGGTAACCCGATTACCGTAATAATCCGGGTCATTACACTAAGCTTCGTAATACTGAGTCACTGATGGGAGTCTCACAAAATGGTTGGGTTATTAGAACTACTGAGTTTAGTATAAGATCACGCTTACATAGGGTAAAAGGTTGGATAGAGACCAAGCTACACATATCTCGTACATGTAATATAAAATTTATATAAATACTAGCGACCCGCTCCGGCTTCGCACGGGTATAAAATATATAGCCTACTCCACTATTTAATGGATGTTATTATACATATAAACCTTCCTTTTGAATCACTCTATCTATTAAAATCGCATCAAAATCCGTTGCGAAGTTTCAAAGATTTAAGCATACAAAGGGACATAGGCACAGAGAAAGCGACTTTGTTTTATACTAGGTAGTGATTCCTCATACATTTAACAAATTGTTTGAAAAAGTAACTATGTTTTGCTAAACATATCTTGTAGTAAATGTTTTCGTTTCCGATATTGCGATATACTGTACAGCTATATTGAAATCACAGTATTCAGCGTGATAGGAACCGTGTCACCGTACAGGCACTGCCTATTTGCCTATCCCAAGGAATAGTCAAGTTTACTTATGATAATATCCGTCACCGTACAAGCTATGGTATATGTAATGTACCTATCAATTAAATTGCAAAAATGTACCTAGATAGAAATGTAAATAAACTTACCACTACTTCAGTATAACGGTCAAACTGCATACGTAAGTACTAAGTAAGAAAGTAACTTAACTACACCTGCGGCCCATCACTTGTAACTTAAGGTAACTTAACGGTACACACGAGATAAAATACCGCAGAGGAATGCCTTAGTCCTGTGCTAGTCTGGGACGTAAAAAGAATGCTAACTAGCTGCCGTTCTTCCCGGCATGTCGTAAGCGACTAAGGTTGAAAGGGTCAATGGAATCTATTAGGCGATGAATGAGAAACTTGTCACTAAAGAAACAAACGCATTCACGACCATTAACCTTTGCGGGGTATTCAGAGGTTCAGGTTTCCATTTCCGCAATTGCAAAGGTAGTATGTCTATGGACACCTCGAACCCACGCGTTGACCACATAGTCAGTACTCAATGTGACAGGTGGTCAGCCATGTCGCCATTTACAAGCACCAACTATTACCTGTTCGACGAACAGGTAGGTTTCCTCACGATGTTTTCCCTTAATAATTCGATGAATTTCGTAAATGTATTTTTATTAATTTAAAATGTGTAATTATAATATGTTAATATTACTTAATGCAGAAAGTAACTAAGAGTTAAAAATGTGTCTCCAAGGTTCTGTCCACCCCGAAAGGGATTAAAGGACGTGAATGTATGTATAAGTGCTGACAGAATACAGGTGTTGGGAAAGACACGACATTTGGAGCCAGCCTTAGGTCGTGTGGGGAAATACCTAGTTCTAGGTTTCAAGTTACAACTTAAACTGTGTAAAGTGAAGGCAGGACACGAGTCACGACTTTAATTCCTTACAGAGTTGGCAGGTGGTTGGTGTTTTTGGACACTGCGTAATTAGATTTGTGAATGGGTAAGGAATTAAAGGTATGAAAGATTTATGTAAATGTAGAATTAACGTTTCTGCTTATAATATTAGTTACTAAGTAACATGAAATAATTGTGTAACTGCAGTACATGAATTAACAGATATTTGTCAAATATTTGTGTCATGTGCATCGTTAAAGGTTTTTTTTACATAAACCACTGTAACATGCTAAATATTTAGTTATAAAGTAGTTTCCTGTAACCCTACAAGAATTTGAAATAATATAATAAAGAATTTTTACTTTAACCTTGACTACAAGAAATACTTTATTTTTCACTGTTACACAGCCATTAATAACCATATACCCCAGTCTTTTCTCACATCTACCATAGAGTAGAAGAATCTTTAATAATAGAAACGCCACATCAAATAGTGTGACGCTTGCGGCAAAGCAAAGCAAATGGCGCCGACCTTTTTTATTACAAACCTCCTTGCTATAGTTAAAAAAGGTCTCATTAAACAGTCCCGTGCTAGTCTCTAGTAGCTAGCTGCTTATAGTTTTAAGAGATTCGCGATTTATACTCATGATTAATAACTAACGGGACTTATCGCGTAAGTTTGTATACAATAAAGTTACCTATATTCACCCGATGACGATCAGAATCTGACAGGGCGCTGCGGTGGAGACGAAGAAATATGAATCGTCAGTCTGCCCGTGACCAAGGCTGCTGCAACGTAGCCGAAACGGGTTAATAAAGGTAACTTTATTATATAATAACTTACGCGATAAGTCCCGTTAGTTATTAATCATAACTAGCTGCTTTTCCGCTTGAGTAGGTTTAATAGAGTTGATAATGGTTAAAGTTATTTACCAAACATGTATTAATTTTAAATAAACCTACAGGTATTCTCTCTGCCTTTTATGATATTTTATTAGTTACTATCAGGAGTTTAATTTTACTATCCTGTATTGAAATAAGGCATTATATCTGTGGTTTAATTACAAGTCTTAAACTTATGTAATAGAAACCTGAAGATTACTAATTTAATAATCAAGTTAAAACTAAGCTGGTTAATAATTTCTAAGTTGTGTCTACTTTCATCATTCATGACGCGAAAAAAAGGAGTTTCTTTGAATATTTTGGAACTAAATAAGTCATTTTATTTTAAAACCAACACTCCACTCTCACACTTCAAACCTCGCCGTGTCACGAACCACAAAAGGCCTCATTAAACTAAATAATCAATGCTCACTAATAAACGGGAACTTCAAAGGATCGTCACTATTATTACGATGCTCACTATTATTATTTGGACCGTCCCGGGCGGTTTTTTCTTAAAGGGTTTTTTCCCTATTCTCCGTAGGCGGGTATTTTCGAACAAAAAAGCCGTGCGTGCTTAAAACTGGATTTTTGGAACGTAACGTAAATTCCTTCTCGGATTAAACAGGGCACAATTGGGTATCGAAATGTATACGTAGGTTCACGACTTTGATGTGAGAAATAATAGACAGAAATAAGCTTTAAACTTACTGAAATAGTTAGCTAAGTGCTTAACTAAATATGGTAAACAGAAATTAGTCTTAGCTCGTACTTAAGATAGGTAGGTGACGAAATAATCCCAGTTAATCGACTAATCAGTTTAATATTAAAATTCTCTAACAAGGTGATTATAATGCAAAGTGATCTCAAAGATTACATCATAGTTTATTATGTGAGTAAACACGTATACATTGATGTTTGCGAACCATGAAGATAAGGCAGGTATTAGCTTAGAGAAGTATACATTAATGCCATGTATTCAGAAGTAAATTATATAGATTGTAAGAGAAGGAAAAATGATATACAAAAATCGAGAAAAAGGGTGATGTTTGATAAAATATTTGGGCGATAATTTAGCTACTATCACTCATATTCTTATTTTATTGAACTATTTGACTTATTGGTCAACGCATGACTTCGAAGTGACCTTAGAATGACTACCTTCGCGATTGCGGAGATAGAAACCTGAACCTCTGACATAAGGATTAATGAACGTAAACGCGACTATCTTTTGTTTTGTCCAGCAGGATGTAGAAAATCATATTTTTCATTCTGATCTATCTATATATATACTTATTCAGGTTCTATTTCTATGAATTCTATTTCGAGTACATTTTACGTAACTATATTCTACCCTTCTATTCGACTGTAAGTGAACACAGGGTCCATAGATAGATAGATAGATAAGCGACCAGTTAGCGAAACGGCTAGCGAAAACCTGCATGGCAGAGTACATACTCAAAAACCAGTCGTCACTTTCACTATAACTCTCCGTGACTACTCAACTGTGTAAATCGAGGCAAGGTTTACGCTGCCTACTTTCTTAAAAAAGGTGAAAAACAAAACGGGCTTTCAAATGGTCCAAACATTAGCCTGTTGATTGGTAATGGGACTCAGTCTGAAGTTAGATTTAAGTACAATAGTTCGATTAGCAAACGTTTGAATAAGGGGTTCTCAATCCAGATGCACATTTGGGTGAAGGTGGCAACCAGTTTCCAATAAAATATATACCTAACGGGTGCCGATAAATATGTTATAAGTTTAGGAAGAGACATAAAATGTATATATATGTAAGGGGTGCATATGTATATTAGTAAATCAACATTACGTGATAACTCACACATATTCCTAATTCTTTCCAAAATAGTACAGTAGACACTAAAAAGTCCTGAACAACGCGTAATTCATAAATACTCATATAAAAGAAACTAAGAAACAAGGAGATAATAAGTACGAGTAACTATGTGTGTTAAAAGCTTAGTAATGTTACTGTGAATAGGATGTTTGATGATGTATTAAATATCATTAATACACCTAACATTTAAGCACCAATCTATGGGCCTTTACCTGTCTATACTATCTAACCTGACAACCACTCGAACTACATGACATAGCCACATACACCAACGTCTAACGAGCAGAAAGACTGCTATTTAATTCTGTTCCCACAGTCACACGTTACAAGTAAACATTTTAAAAGAAGCACTGTGCAACATTGTAAACCGAAGCGCCAGTAGAAAAATCTCCTTTGATAACATAATTTCTTGATGGCAAATAGTTTCACAGGTAGGCTGTAAAAGGTGACAAAGGGAGTAATATAGCGAAGGGCCGACTACCTGCGCCTGTTCTGAGGCTCCGAAAAGGTGAATGAGTGTCGATGACTTCCAAAACACAGACGTGTACCTACTTCGCTTAAATACACCAAAGTTTTTACGTTAAGAGTGACTAACGGTAGTTACAGTAATGTTGGGTGATTGGCTAGTAACCCCTTATTATGCTTGATATGACAGGCTATTTATAGATTCAAGCGAAGTATTTGGCGATTTTGTGTCTTTAACTTATAGAATGCTCTAATTTTAGATAGATAATTTATTTTTATACTTTATTTTATTTATATTTAAATTTTAAAATTATTTTGCTATACTAGTCTGTAACATGCACAATGGTAAATAGCTGCCGTTCTTAATAACATATAGTAGTAGTTAGTTGACTTGTCCCCTATGTTACATTTGCAAAATCCACAATTTCGATAACTACTATAGCTAAAAGGTACCAAGAGAAATATTACGACTTAAAGTTTGTATCTACAGCCTGATAGAAAAGTAAGTTTCTGTATGTGTGAATGTAAGGATTTTCAAGATTCAATTTCATATCCTATTTCCGTGTGAAATATGAAAAGTTGCTCTTATTGAATTGTAAGCCATATAAGGCGATATCGGTAAGAAACGAGGAATGGAATCAAAATGTTTCTGATATTCTGGCTTTTTAACTTTTACATTTATTCGTGCGATTCACACCTATTTTGCATGAAAGGACGGAATCTTACAATACATAAGTTTATATCGGTTAAAAGTTTGGTATGAAAAATAAATAGATATATTTAAAAATTAAAAAGAACTAACAAGACATATTTTCACTATTACAATACTATCGTAGTTAGGACAGTAATGACATGGAATGGGATGGTGTCAATCCATCGCCCAATCAACTATTTTTACCCCTAGTCCCTTAGTTGTCTCCTACGAAAAGAAAGGCAGCTTCTTAGCAGTCTATTTACGTCTCAAATTAGCAAGAACTTGAAATCCCTTATCAAAAACTGGTAATGCAAATCGTCTTTTAATGCAATCGTAATTGCTAAACGAATAATTAAGAAACGTTCTTATCTGTAAACCTTGTTTGAATTTAACGTGTTTTCAAAAACATGTTAACTACCGTAAATGTGTAGGTAATTGTAGCGACTGGGAACGTTTTTAAGGTAGACAGAATCTTGAGAGATCTGTCGCTTGATAGACGATGTTTAGTCAAATGAGTTTACTTCCTATATTTTATGAATTAAATCTTATGACTAGTAAACGCTTTGATAATTTTAAACATAACTATAAATATAAGATTATTTCAAGTTTTCTTGTTGATTTGCTTTAATAAATTAGAAGATTTACGTTTAATCACAAACCTTATAATCCACAAGTAGCTTTGGATATCATCATGAGAACATTACCAACCTAATCAGCGAAATTAAAAAGGGTTGTCATATCCAAAATTGGACTTTATCATCTATAAAACACGTATGCAATTAGCGGAACACCGTAAAGGGAAATGGGCTTTTTAAAATCAATTATAAGGCTCAACAAGGTGAGGATTAATTAGTATGGCACTTCAAATCTCTATATTAGGGGTTTATGGTTGTATTTTCTGCTCTTAATTGAAATTCTGGTTTTAGACTTTGTTTATGACTTCTAATTCGTATAAATATTGATATGAATTCGCATTTCGTATTTTTTGAGTGGATTGATATTTTAGAAGTATGTTATGTGTTAAATTAAATAGGTGAAATATTCTTATTTCTAGTCAAAAATTTGAAAATAAGGTGCTAACTATTAAAATACATAGTTTCGTTTATTCGAAACCTACAGCTTTGTAAAATTTGGGGGACGATTACCCGACAATCATTTTAATTTAACTATAAGCTGTTATTTATAAGCTATTTCTGTACCTATTGCAATTATATAATAGAATTTTTCTACCCATACAACAGTGCACGTGTAATAAGATCTCCAACAGATTAAACAACTAAAACTCTTCGAGCCCTCTCATTCTGCCCACTACTTCGAGAAAAGCAGACGTGAGTATAGTACTTATCCAAGACACCTGTCCCAACCACCTGCTTTCTAACCAATAAGTAAACGTAGTAAGAACGTGTTTGCGTTCGAAATTCAAACATTTAAATGTTGCGTGCCGACGCCTCATTTCTTCCAATTTTGAACTTCTTGGAACAATTCTCTATGGTCCCGTGAGTTTGGGATTTGAATGAATAAACTAGTTGCTAATCTGCTTATAGTATTATAAGGATTGTTTGTAAAAAGCGAATAAGATTTACAATGGTGTTAAAACTGAACAACGTAAAGAGTATCCAATTATATTTACCATCTGGTCAACACGTGGGTTTGAGGTGGCCATAGAATTACCTTCGTAATTGCGGAGATGGACACCTGAACTGACTACCCCGCAAGGTTTAATCGAGAACGCGTATCACGTATATATTTACCATTATAATTACAAATTTTAGATATTATAATAGTGTAAACTTATTTATTTCGGTTAAAAATGATCATAATATTCTTAAATATCTTACGATAAGCCAAGTAGACAGTTAAAATTAAAAATCCCAAATCAGCACATGTTTATAATATTTCATTATTTTACCACAGTGCCCCTTGTAACTGCCGGTGTAACTCAAGATTCCGGGTTCAATTTCCGGTGGATGTAAACATGGCGAAACACATGTTTTGGTTTTTGTCTATGTGTGTGTTATGTTATTTTTATCAAAGCCACCGTAAAATAACAAGGTGTGTCCGTAAACACATACATACTAAAAATACCAAATTAAACAGGACCATTAACCCTTACAGGGTAGTCAGAGGTTCAAGTGCACTTCTGAAGAATTTAGTAGTTACTACATAATTATAAGGCTACCTATAACCACAATATGTTAACCCAATAGACAACACATAACAGGTAGTAAGCAGTGTACAAAAAAAATGTTTAAATTGAATATACTACCTGTCACATTAAGTGCCGACTATCTGGTTAACATGTTATATGGCGTTCCGGGTTGTTAACTCAACAAACTCCTCGGTAATCTTTAGTGTTACAATCGGACTTGTGATAGCATTTATATGGCATATTAGTGATAGAACCATCGTCCAATAAATTCCATTTTCCCTTTGTCCCTTAGCCGCTAAAAGCAACATAACGGGGAAGAAAGGCATATAGTTTCTTTTATTTATAACCCTAATAGCTAAAGAATGTAAGTATAAATAAAGTTTTTGTATAGTAGTATTAATTATTTGTTTAAGATATAAGTGGAGTCGGTTTTATCTCGCTAAGTATCTAGTATACTTGAAGTATCTAGAGAATTTCTAAAGGCTTTATGTGCTTGCCTTTCATCAAACTAGTCGGGCAACTTATCTCGCCCAGCATCCGGTTTTACCTACCTGTGCGTATATCACGAATAGTAGACAGCACAGTAAAAACCACAATTCCTCAAACGAGACACTTGAAAACAGTCACTTTACACAAAACACCATTATTTTAATGCATTTACCGACACTTTTGTATAAAATTGCAAACGAATCAATTAAAAATCACGTAAAATCTCAATTAAAACTCGATTTCTTTTATAATTTAGTTAATGTTAACTGTTAGTAGTTTTTCGATTTAATATTTTTATGTACATTTTTCCGACGCGCGCGCTCGCGTCTGTCAATAGACAACAAATGAATGTCTGTCTGGCTTCGAGATCGACTTGGACAGAGACGGAAATACTCATTCAATAATGCTGAAGAGAGATAGCGAACAACAACATTACCGCTATTATAAGCCTGTCACCGTGAACAGGTATGCCGTTTAAACAAAACGCCTGAGAATAATGTCAATCGAATTGTGTCGCGTTAGATAAGGCTTTGAATTTGGAACACACATTTATGTTTTGAATTCAAACTTTAACGGCCGTAGGTTTCTGGTTTTCCTCTTTTGAAATACCATTGCCTTCACGTTAAATGATGTAAATGAATATTTATAAACTTGTATGACAATTTTGAACTGCATAGAATGTGGAGGTTTTAAAATAATAATTACATATTCTATTTCGAAAGCTCCGCTGTTTTGGAATATTAAGAGAATGAAGAATTCTAACTAGCTACCTTATTTTCGACTCTAACTTATGAAAACCATCGCACAATGGGTTAGAAACCTTCGATCAATATTCAATAATAATAATACCATCCCCACGTCAACAGCAATGCTTAAATTATATCTTCGAGGTTCTGTCCGCCCCGAAAGCTAGTACACACTAACATGCACGTGTTGCATACTCTCCACAGATTTATCCATTAACAGATTATCCATTTCTTTATTATTTTTTTTACCATGCACAATCACAGACTGTCATTAAATGTAACCTAATGCGTTTCTATTCAGTGTGTTGTAAAAGACGATTAGTTAAGGGCCTAAGTATTTTTTAGGATTTCCACCGTAATAAAATACTATTGGTATATGTTTACACATCGTTCTTCAGGTCTGTACTCTTGTAAGGGATAGACAGAGATGCTTTATCTCTTAGGTAACGTTTTGTTTAAAATCTATCACCTACATAATTGCATTAAAGGGTTATTGATGGATAAATAGTTGTATGGATTCTTTCAATTCAATTAAAAACTATTATATAAATCCAGATAGTGTTAATGGACAAATACTTTCACGACTATTAATCCTTGTGGGGTAGTCAGAAGATCAAGTGTCCACAATTGCAGAAGTAGTTCTACAAGTAATACGGTCACTTCAAACCCACGTGTTATCAGATAGTCAACACTTAATGTTAAAGGTGATAAACCGTGTCGTTATTTACTCTGTACAAGCACTGACTATTACCAGTTCCTAAGAATAGGTAGGGTTTAAAGTATCCTAATTTTTCCACACTTTAAATAACTCGATTGGGCGATAGGCTAGCACCAATGTTCCATTATGACATCGCAAGCCTATATCTTCATGCTATAAAGTCTTCTATCTTTGAGGTTCTGTCCACCCCGAAAGGGATTACAGACCCTGAAAGGTATATAAATGCATACAAATCACGCCTAATTCCCTGTAGAGGGGTAGGCAGAGATCACGGATCCCTATTTGTCCCGATCCTGACAGACCACTTTCGCTTCTTTGACACTCATACACACTCGGCGGTTATAGGTACTCCTAACGTCACTGAAGGTATATGTATGTAAATAACTCTTTATTGTCAAGTATACCGTAACACTTATTTAATGGCAGCTGTACATTCTTTCTACGTCCCAGACTAGCACTTCTATACATATAGTATGTATATGTGGTTTGTATAGCGCCAGGTAATAGTCAAAAATAATAAATAACAGTAAATAGGCAATAGGTAACAGTTAGTGCTTGTAAATGGCGACAAGGCTGACCACCTGTCACTTTGAGTACTGACTATCTGGTCAACACGTGGGTTCGAGGTGGCCATAGAATTATTACCTTCGCAATTGCGGAGATGGATACCTGAACCTCTGACTACCCCGCAAGGGTTAATGGTCGTGAATGTGTTTGTCTTTTGTATAGCTCCGTTCGTTGGCAAAACTCATTATCGTTCGATGAAAAGAACTTTTACCAATTATACAGTTTGCGCACGAACAAAAGCGACTCTGTATAAACAGAACACAAACGCTACAAGAGGCTAGCAGGTTTATTCTGCTAAAACCTAATTGTTAGATATTGGTGTATTGTTATATTCTTTATTTAATTAAAAAAGATTAACAACTTAGATTATGAGGAGACTGAAAAAATATTAGAATAAACTCACCGTCATTTACACTACACACCAACTATAGGTAGATACAATCTCTAACTTTAATAGATTAAGTTTTAGAAACTGAATAAAGAATTCAAAATCGGATTCTGAATTTGTATTGTATTTTTGTATTTATTTGAGGTCTTACATCGTAAGGTAAGGTCGGGGTTTAATATTTAGTTTGTAAAATTAATGATACAAACAATAAAAATTGTTTTCACAAGAAGAAGAAGAATAACCGGGCCGACCAACTATTTTAATTTTGAGTACAATATATTATTTGACTATATATGAGCTAGCAACCTGCACCAATATATACCAATTCCTAATATTATAAATATTCCCTATTATTTCTTGTATACAAAATATTATAAATCAATTCCGACACTACGATAGTTATGCTAAGACAGCAAATTTTACATCTTCGATGGATTTAAGAATGTGAGTATATATAAGATACCAATCACTACAAGAATTAGTAATAATCAGGCAACTTTTACCGCAATACGGTTGCGGCTAAAATAAAATGTTACCGACTGATTTTCTATTGTTTCAAAAGTAAAAAAAATCATTCTTCATTCTTACATACTTTTCAAATTGCAAGGATTTTAAACCGTTGTAACCATGTATACACGTAATGTATGTAAAATCTTATCATGAAAGTCAGCAAATCATAATAGGCTACTAAACAAAGACAACACAAACGCGTTCACGACCATTAACATATGCGGGGTAGTCAGAGGTTCAGGTGTCCATCTCCGCAATTGCGAAGGAAGTAATTCTAGGCCACCTCGAACCCACGTGTTGACCAGATAGTCAGTAGTCATGTGACAGGTGGTCAACCTTGTCACCATTTACAAGCACTATTATCTCTATTAACTATTTACTGTTATTTATTATTATTGACTATTACCTGGAGCTATACAGACAAACATATTATTATATATGTAGAAGTGTTAATCAGGGACTTTGAAAGAATGACAGTTTCAATACTAAAAGCCTTTATTATAATTTTAATGAGATCACAGCAGAATCGAGTTCCAGAAGCTCCACTGCCCTATAAGCAACGGTGTCTATTGTTTCCGAAATCGAGTGAAAATGTTTTGTTAATTGGCACACTTTCGCAACACTGAAAGAGGTAAGGTTTGTTATGTCTTTGTATTCATAACCCATCAATGTCTGTTTATTCATCTGTGTATTGTAACATAGAGTAATTGTTACTCTATGGCTTTTATTGATAACTGTGATAACACTTCATTTTTGTACTGTGTTGAATAAGGTAATAAGAAGTATTTGTAACTTTTATATTTATTCATGTATTAGTAGTCTATTGTAGTTAAAATGCTATTGTAAAAGTCGACAGGAGTCTTCCTGTCTTGTTTCATAATCGCCTTTTATATTAAGGTTTTTATTTATCCCGATATTATTTATATTTCTTAAGTTACTACATCTTTGCACCCCTGAACAGGCTATACATAAATGTAATGAAATTTTCAACCACCGTTTTAGCTTGTCCCTTTAAGTATTATGAACATACATATACATTCATTTAGGCCTTCCAATCACAAGTCAAAACATGACACCAAAACCCTATTATCAAACAATCTCCAACTTACGTATTCCATCGCCACATTGACGAAAACTGGTTAATGTTATACGCTATACATATCAGATGGGTCCATTCGGGGAATGACAATATTTGACATTTGTATGCGACGCGTGACCCAATAACATGACATTATTGGACATTTACTCACGCGCTCAAAGGGAAAACAACGTGAGGAAAAATACCTATACAAATCGTGATAGTCACTGGTACATCACCTGTCACAAAGGTTGCTGTATAGTCAGGTAATGAGATCCTCATCTGTCTTCGGACTTACACTTACTTACAGGATAAATATCGTAATGCATGTTTCAGAATGGAATTGTTTAAGAAAAGATTGTTGACGTATATATAAACTATGATTTCACGGATTGTATTTAATCAAATGAGGAGTATCATTGCTTCTTAAATACATAATGACATATTTTAAAAAAAAAAATGCTTTTTTTCTACTATCAATAAGTGATTTTTATGATCCTCATGCTGAATAAAAAGATTTTCATTTCATTTCACATACTCTGTGGTTGCAAAACACATAATAAAATGATCAGAAATATAGCACTCTACATAACATCAAACGTTGACCGCCTCTTTAGAATCCATTCAACCGGGAAAAACCTATCCAGTGACCGTGTTTAAAATACCAACACTAGCTATTTAGTACCTAAGGTACTTAGTCACCTAACAGTGTCACCAGGCAATTGATACCTAGAAATTCCTTCACCGCACGCGTGTCCCAATTTGCTGACATGGCGACAAGCTCCGGCATTCCTTTGCTGACCGCTTAATGAGCTTTCTCACTTTACCTGCCTCGAAACAGAGATGGCGTTATAAGTTGGACTACTTAATGAAACGTTTATTTTACAACGTGATACGGTTTAGTTGGATAACTTAATTTTTATGCAACGTTAATTTCTTAACTATAATACATGAGTACGAAGATCTTATACAAGTTTTAATGTAGTATAATAAGGATTATAGGAACAAACATACAAGTAATCTCCGTGCATAAAATGACTTAAGTTAGGTCTAATACAAATAGATAGTGGTCTGAACCGTTATCCTGGAACAAGCTGCCTTTCTTTCCGGCATATAGAAGGAAGCGACTACATGTTAGATGGTCTTGTGTAAATTACTATTAACACAATTCCAATAGTTAAATTTAACGGTGACCATTAGGATGGGCCTCTAAATTCTGTACACATTTAAAAGGATGTATAACATACATACATATCACACCTGATTCCCTGTAGAGGGGTAGGCAGAGATCGCGGATCCCCATTTGTCCCGATCCTGACAGACCACTTTCGCTTCATGGACACTCATACAACTTCTTCACACTCGGCGGTTATAGGTACTCTTAAGGTCATCCTTTTTTAATTTGAAACATAAATATTCGTATTATTCCATATTCGTCATAAATTATTCTTGGGTTATAATATGTATAAGAAAGAAAGAAAATATATTTATATATTATTATTTATATATTTATAACATACATATTATAACTCAATAATAATTTATGACGAACCAAACGAACAGTATCTCTCTACCTACACTATGACATACACAAGCTGATTACGTTCTATTCACTACCAAATTAACACAGGGTTTCATGTACATAAAACTCGATCCTTTTTGAACTCGATTGAAAATAGATCACGCAATCTGTTTACTTTAAAGTCGGTTTGACTTTTTACAAACAATGCTCCGAGTTCAGTTTTATGGCATTTGAAATAGCGAACGGGTGGTCGTTTGACAAAAAAGGGATAACTCAATTTACTACCTTGGTGTTCTGACATTAACCACAGCGATTAGGGGTCCATAATGGAAATGATGTTTTGGTCAAATTAAGAGTAAAATTAAAAAAACTAATTAATTCGGGTTTTTAATACCGGGGTTGATAAGACTTTGAAGGTATAAAGTTCTTGGTTATGTGGTAAAACTGTCAGAGTGGTAATGACATGTTTATAGAACATACTAGAGGTAATTGCAAATTCTAAGAAAGTTTGGTACCATTGCCCAATTATATCGCCTTAAATTAATTATTATTATATAACTACGGTGAGGGAAAACATCGTGAGGAAACCTACCTGTACACCAAACAGGTAATAGTTAGTGCTTGTAATGTCGACATGGCTGACCACCTGTCACATACGAGGTCCCCATAGAATTACTTCCTTCGCAATTGCGGATATGGACACTTGAACTACTGACTACCCCGCAAGGGTTGATGGTCTTAAACGCGTTTTTCGTGTGTCTTTTTTTTAAATACGTACATACATACGCATCAAGCCTGATTCCCTGTAGAGGGGTAGGCAGAGATCACTGATCACCATTTGTCCCGATCCTGACAGACCACTTTCGCTTTAAAATACAATCCAAATGAAATGAAAATAAACAATATTACCCACAAATAGCTATAAATAAAGAAAATACTTGTTTATATTAATTTACTGAACCCTACCAATGAAATAAACACGCGCTTGGCATCTGTATAATTTATCTAACATTAGAATTATAGATTCGGATTAAGGGTTTTTTTTAAGTTAGACCCTTTTAAAAGCCTTTTTACTATCCTATTGAAAAAAGAACAGCTTCCAAAAAGGTTTAGCCTATTTCAATGATTTAAAGGCTTGGGGAAGAACTTTTCAGGAAAAACAATCATAGACGTCGTTACTGCAAATTATGCTGACATTTAGGAATCAGATATATGGTATATAGGGGTAAATAATTATGGTTATGCCTCTATTTCATCCATATATACGATCATTAACCCCAGCACGCCAACCAAAAAAATTAATACACATGAGCTTACACATATGTACATAATCACATAACATATCCAAACCAACAAACCCTTTTCAATATTATTCACACCTATTCTAACAACAGTAAAACCTCTGAAGAACTACAGTAGTTAACATTAACTCATATTGAAAAAGGGTGACGTTAGGTGTACCTATAACCGCCGACAGTGTATGAGAAGATGTATGAATGTCAATGAAGCGAAAGTGGTCTGTCAGGATCGGCCAAATGGGGTTCCGTGATCTCTGCCTACCCCTCTACAGGGAATCAGGCGTGATGTGTAGTTAACATTGCTACCTAAAGCTGTCTACAGATATCAGTCGAAATATCTGACAGAAATAGATTAGCTTCCACTGTCTGTGCAGGCCATTAACAGTGGCATGTTGGGGTATTTTTGGATAGATCGATAATAAGGTAATCGGCAAACCCTTGCCTGTCTAGACAAAATACCAACCTTCCTAAGACTCTACTTTGTAGTATACCTAAAGGAGTGGCTTACTAGTCCATCGCTCTATAGATTTCAATCATCCGAATCTATTAGATGACCTCCATGGCGCGATCGGTTAGCCGTCTGAACGCTAATCGTGAGGTCCCGTGTTCGATTCCCGGTGGAGGCAAAGTTAAGAACTACGCTTTTCTTGTTTTCCAGTCAGGTCGTTGATTATATATGTATTTATCTATATATGGTAAGTATATACTTCTTAAATTTACGTTGACTATTAAGTACCCTTAACGCAAATCTTAAATGTACTTAACAAGGGGCTAGTTCAATTGGTGTAATAATGTCCGATTATTAATACTATTATTTATTTAGCGATGGGCTAGTAAGCTGTAAACATCTACGTTTCTATCAATGATATAACAACTCTAATATGAATTATAGAAGTGCTCTAAGTCAATTTATGGCGTCTAGGTTCTGTCCACTCTGCAAGGGATTAAAGGACGTGAATGTATAAGTATCGATAATGAGGTGGGCTTGCTAGTCTAGGACGTAAAAAGAAGAACTAGCTGCCGTTCTTTCTGGCTTGTTATAATGCGCTAGTAACCCGTCATCAAATTTTCACATGAAATCACAACGCCAAAATTTATGCTAAAAAGTGAACTAGGAAATAGTATAGCTCTGAAGTTCTGTCTGTAATGCGGCTGTAGCCCAGTGGTTAAGACCTCTGACATCTTATGAGAAAAGTCCTAGGTTTGAATCCCGGCTCTGCCATGTAGCCGGCTGGCTAGGGTAGACCGGTGTATGTCGCTTGCTAATCTAGGACGTAAAAAGAACTAGCTGCCGATGTTCCTGGCATGTCGTAAGAAACGTAAAGGAGTGGGGGTTATCGGAATCTATTAAGCGATAGGCTAGTAAACTGTCACTAATCTTATCAATATCTTCACTAAACCTAATATAAATGTACAAAGTGATGAAAAAGGTTTTAGTCCTTGAGGTTTTGTCCACCTTGTAATGGATTGAAGGACGTGAATGTATATGGGCGTTTTGCAGGGGCAAAAATTTTTTGTGACAGGGTTATATTTTCTAAAATATGAGACCTCTTTTTTTTCTAATATTTATTTCGTATATTATTGTAGCGTCTAAAATCCGGCAAGCATGTTTGAATATCTTGTCTTTATAAATAAAAAAAATACAGCTTTTCAAAAGTCTAAATGTCATGAAACATGGGGTGTGACTAAGCCGTTTTTTTGTACTCCTGCCTTTATAACTAAAATTCTAAGCAGAATTGAGAAATATTTTTTGTTTACAGGTGTTGTCATATAAATTTGTTATTAATTATAAGTATCAAACCTACAATCCAATAATAAAATATGTTGTTCACACGCACTTACTTTTGTGACTAAAAAATCGGTCAATGACGTGGTGCTCCAAAATCGCAGATGTTTTTTCTCCAACTAATTATAGAATAGAATAGAATAGAATAGAAAAAATTTTTATTCACAAAAACAGCACAGGTACAAAAACATTTACATTTACAATTATTACAATAGACAGGAAACTGCACTGTCACTGTGAAAGGGCCCAGGCTCAGCATATGTTGCAGGCCAAAGCCCACAACGCCAATCCTCCGCCTGAGCCGCAGAGGGCACGAGTTAAACAGAAAATATAAATAATAATATATATATAATAATAATAATAAAAATATAATATATATATATATATTATATAAATATAAATATATACACATACATATAGGTAAGTTGAATCAAACACATGAGTTTAAATAGACAAATACATAAATCTTAATAATCTTAATAAATAAAAATACTTATACTCATAGTCTTACAGTCACTATTGACCCCAAGCCCCATCTAACCCAAGGTCACGAAAGTTGACTTTGCTGGAACAATAAATAAGCCTTAAGTTTGGTTTTGAAAGTAGTCTTTGCGGCGCACCCCCTAATCGGCGGCGGCAAATCGTTCCAGCACTTGGTCGCGTGGTATTTAAATCCGCCCCGGAATGCCGTTGTTCTATGCCGAGGTATGACGAGAGGCGCAACGCAATCCCTCGTAGCCCTACTCTGAGCCCGCCATTCAAGCTTATCGAACAGGTACGCCGGCACGCCAGACCCAACAATGTCGAACAGAAGGGAACTGAGGAAAAATTTCTGACGTGCCTCAACATTAAGCACACCATGCTCCCTAAGGAAGGGGCTGACATGCGCCCTGGGGGGGCACAGGAAAACAGTACCTGGCACACGCGTTCTGGACACGCTGTAACAGCCTCCTAGTCTTTTTATACAGACACGGCCCATATGCCGCCAGGGCATAGTTAACTTTTGACATTATCAAAGCCTCACATATAGCCACGCGCACCTCTACACTTAAGAATGCTCTGTAATTATACAGAACCTTCAGCCTATAAAAGCAAGCACGCACTAAGGCAACCACGTGGCTTTCGAACCTTAGCTCCCCGTCCATAGTGATCCCTAAGTTGCGAGCCTCTGTCACCCGCTCTACAGGAATCCCACCCAGTAAGATCCTCGGCGCCCTGTTAACTACCCCACTAATATAATTCTTTGTACCCAACACCATGTACTTTGTTTTACATGGGTTAAGCAAGAGGCAATTATCTGTAGACCAAGAAAATATGTTCTGTAAATCCTCATTCAAAGCACGTATAGTAATGTCAAAATTATTAATGTCAATCGGGATATAAAGTTGTAGATCGTCGGCGTATAAATGATATTTGCAATGTCGTATATGATTAGTTATGTCAGCTGTGTATAAAATAAATAATAACGGTCCTAATATCGAGCCCTGAGGGACTCCCCTACTGCTAACGTAATGCTCTGAGTAAGCACGCGACCCGTCCGGCCTAGCAATCTCAACCCTCTGCCTCCTGCCCGTGAGGTAGCTCCTGAACCACCGCAGCGCCACGTCATCAAAACCGTAGTACTTCATTTTATCAAGGAGCAACTCACAGTTAAGCCCATCGAATGCCCGAGTATAGTCCAGCAGAACGAGAATGGTGGCGAGACGCTTATCCTGGCTGGCCAAGATGTTATCCACTACGTCCATTAAAGCCGTAGTAGTACTATGGCCCCTGCGAAACCCTGACTGAAAGATAGGCAAAATATTGTTGTTGGCCAAAAAGCTAGCTGTTTGCTCATAAACAACCCTCTCTATGACCTTAGACAAGTAAGGAAGGATGCTAATCGGCCTCAAATCTGATTTTGTCACTGGATTCTCCTTCTTCGGTATTGGCTTAATAATAGCAGACTTCCAGATCTCCGGGAAGACTCCACTCTCAAGCGAGCAATTAATAAGGCGCGTAATCGCAGGGAGTGCCTCCGGCAATGCCAAAAGCACCATGTCTCTCGAAACATCGTCATCCCCCAGCGCCCCACTCCCAATCGACCGCAACAACTCGCCCACCCGCCTCTCGCTCACTCGACCCAGGCTGAAAGTAGTAGAGCTGAAGCGATGCGCTCTGAAGTAAGCAGACACAGTGGAGGAAGGAAATTGAGGCCCAGGAACGTCGAAGAAATGTCCAGCCAGAGCATCAGGGTCGTCGAAGTGAAGGGGCAATGGATGCTTAGCCATGAAATCAACAACATCCCGCTTAATGCCCTTCCACAGAACTTTAGGATTAGATATATTTCCGTTGATCCTATACTGGTAATAAGCCTTTTTTTCGGATAATAAACAAACAGATGCAAACTTTCTCAAGTCCCTATACTTAGCATAATCAGAATCTAGTTTCGTGCGTTTATATGTACAATGTGCCTTATCTCTTAAATGCATAATGTATTTGAGATTACTTGTCAACCATGGTTTACTTTTATTATCAATCTTGGATGTATGTTTGGGCGCGTGAATGTCAAAAAGTGAAATAATTAAATCATTAAAATTACGTAGCATGTCATCAATACAGTGGTTGTCAACAAGTAAGTCCCAATCTATTCCCCGAAGGTCGTCATTAAATTTATCTAGGTCAATACGGTGCAAAGGGCGACGGGTTAAGAACCTAACTGGCATCTTAGGCCTGCGGACCCTAAGCGTGACGCATACGAAGGCATGCCCCCCTAGCTCAGGCACGTGGTGCACGCTGGTCCCCGACACCAATCCCGATCCCGAACAGCAGATGAGGTCAATCGCGGTCGCACTATGCTGTGTAAAATGAGTTGCTTCGTTAATGTGGTTAGTCATGTGTAAAGAGCTAAGGAACTGTTGTAGTTTTTTGGTAGATGCGCTTTGCGTGTCAAGAACGTTTATATTGAAGTCTCCCATTAAAATTAAATGATCGTATGTATTAAAACTAGTTATTGTTTCGGTCAAGGAGTCAAAAAAGTCCTCAACATTTACCCCAATTTGGCCTGTACGCTGTGCCCACAATAAACCTGAGCGACCTAGCCCTAAAGGACAGCCACATCTGTTCCACCTGCCTATGTGAACCCGAGTGAGCAAGTGTAGTAGCCCGGAGGTTGCGTCCCACGAAGAAGCCCACACCGCCCCCCCCGCGCCCTGCCGAGTTCGGTTGGCCGAGGGACGTGGCGGAGCCGGTAGCCCTGCTCGCGCGGCAGCAGCGCGTCCCCATCCTGGGCACGGGCCCACGTCTCGTTCACGGCCAGGAGATCAGGCGCGACTCTGGCCATGGCGACCTCTAACTCGTCGTGCTTATTGCACAATGAACCAGCGTTATAAAGACCCAACTTCAGACTTTTAAATGTCGTCATTTTTATTTCGTAAAAGGTCGGCAATTGAACAACGATAGACGAAAGGGCTGAAGCGGCTCACAATGACATGCTCATGTACCAAAAGTGACATATATGAAAGTAAGACGGAATAAGTTACTTTATATATAATGCAAACTATATAAATACTATAAAAATGATATATGTATGTACCGATAGTGTAAATAAATATGTCGAAAAATAACCGTAGAAATATTTGGTAAAAATGTTAAAATATATTAATACGTAGATTATAAATAATGTAATTGAATATATACATATTAACACTATGTGACTGTATAAAAAGTACCCCCCACTCAGCGGTTGCCCTCCCACAGCGCTGGCAAAGCAGAGTGTAATCATCCACAACAAAAGACAAAAAACTACAAAAAGACATAAAACATAGATATAATTATTTGGATGATTGGGCGAGCTCCTCCACCATCCGGACGCTCCGCAGCCAGAGCGGGCGGGCAGCCTCGTTGCGCCGCGCAAACACCCTGCCCTCACCGCGTCCACACCGACCGCCAACGAAAGGTTTTCGCCAGAACGTCACGGGCCCTGCCGAATATGATGCGGTTCATTTTGTTTAGCCTCTCGTTTGACGTAGATAGTATGGACGCCGGAGAGAAGCGGCGCCTGCACAATCCCCGTGCAGTCCAGCCGCCTTCTGACGCGAGCGCTCCTAATGAACTCGTCACGGACGGCCCTCCGCGCGAGCCGCTCCGAGCGCGGGGGGATCGCTCCCTGCCACTGCGTCGGAACATCCCGATGCGTCAGTTCGCTGCGCGCGCCCACCCGCCGCCGACGCGCCTCACATCGACCACATCCCTGTTATCGAGCTCGAAGCCCAGCTTCCGCGCAACGAGGACCGCGACGTGCTCCAAGTTCTCCCCCGGAAGCTCCGGAACACCACTCAGCTCAACGTCATTGATGAGCGGACGCCTGCTCACGTTGGCTCAGCTCCTCCTCCAGGCGCTGCACAGTCGCCTCGAGGCCCACGACCGCGTGCGCAGTCGCGGGGTTCTCACGAAGCGCGCACAGCTGGTCCCGCAGGTCAGTGTTTTCGGCCTCCAGTGCGGCGAGACGCGCACCAAACTGCTCGACGACACAGCGGATGCCCCGGAACTCCTCGGTGATAGCAGCGAGCGCAGCAGCCACTTCGGAGCGCACCTGCCCCGCAACCGCATCGACGAGGCTCGCCTTCAACTCCGCGGTCAGTCTTGCTCTGTCGGCAGCCAGCCTCTCGTCCAAGAGCTCCGCCAGCCCGTTGAGCGCCGACCCAGAGGGGGCAGCGCGGGGCGAGGAGCGGCGCGCGGGGGCCTCCCTCATCGGCGCTGGCGCAGGACAAGCTCATCTCGTCGCATGACATTTCGGCAGCGGACGGTGGAGTGCAGAGAGCCCACAGGCGTGTCATCGGTGCGGCGGAGAGTGACTGTGACCCCCCGGCAACGTGGACATCTCCAGGAATGCCGCAGCGTCGGCAGGGAAGCCTCATACTGCGCCGCGGAGATGCCGAGACAGTCGTGGTGGAAGGCATCGTGGCACAAGACGCAGCTGAGCTGCTCCTCGACGGGAACCTCCCGAGTACACGCCGCGCAATTCATTTCAAATAAATTTAGTGAGATAAATTGTCGTTTAATTTTAAAATCTAACGTCCACTGACTGAAGAACTCAAAACACTTTGGCCCAATTCAAGTCAAATCACTAGTAAAACACTTTTTGCCAGCACTGATTCACCTCAATTACTAGAACAAACGTGTACAGTAGGAAAATCTCACAAAGCGCGAAAAACTTTTTACAACTATAAACACGTCTTTTCGTTCCGAAAGTCAGACTACCCTCACATGTTTTTTTTTTAATATCTTTATTTAGTAGCCTTACACCTCAAAGGTTACGCCGGCTGAAACATGTTTTAATTCAGTGTCTTGTTAGGTCCTAACAAGACACTGAATTAAAACATGTTTCAGTGTCTTTTTATATTTAATGTTGAATGGTTTCAATGGTTTATATGAGCCAAGTGTTATTCTATCAATTTTGTATACTTTCTCCAACCTCAAATTAGTTTACAATCTCACTAAACATTGTAATTTTATACAAAGTAGCAAATTCCGCGCGGAGTAGATAGAGCCATAAAGATGGGGCGTAGCAATTAGAATCGCAACCGGTCCCCACTAACTAGATCAGAGAAAACAGCTGATTTAAGAATGCCGTACTAATTTATTACAGCACTAAAAATAGACTGTGACTTGTATACTCATTGAAGTAAAGTTAGAAATTTAATATCGATATTATTATTTAACATACATACACATCATGCTTGCCTCCTAACAAAGGGGTAGGCAGAAACTCAAAGAAACTTTTTTTTCATTCTGACTAAACCCCTTTAGTTTTATGGATATGGATTTAATGTGTTGTATACATTCTCAATCGGCGGTTATAAGTACTTCTAACGCCGCGTTGCAAGTTTTATGACTTTATTTTTCATAAATATCACATGCCTAGTATTGTTTTGTTAGTACCACTAGATTTATTTTTGAACAAGACTAATATTTAGTAATTTCGGAGATAGGCACTCAAGTACCCCCGACGACGACTTGTGTATACACACTGCCTTTAGATTCTGGCGGAGTAGTCACAAGTACTCCGCCAGAATCTAAAGGCAGTGTGTATACACAAGTCGTGAAGCGTATGTTAGTTATGTTATGTTTCAAGTATTGTATATCTGATTCTCCAGATTACATTCTTGTCTTTGAGTGGTATATACATATCTGTTGGCGTCTCTGTGAAAACAATCTCATGAATATATTTTATACATTTCTTTTATTAATCTATAAATGTCCTAAATACTAGACATGAAATTAGAATAGATAATCTCTTTGACGTTAAAAAGCGATTATCTATATCTCATGTCATCTCGCACGCAGTCACATTTGCTGTAGTCTAGAAGCCGAATAAAAAGCGCGCGCAACGTACTGTCAATGCTTTGACATCTGTCACGTTATCAGCTCCAAACGTCACATGACGCGTGCGTGAATAACAATAGTTCGTTTATAGTGTATATAAAACTTTATTGCTGTTGAATGGATGAAGAAATCTGGAGAAAGCTTTGCTTTGTGCAACCACTGAGAAGTTGGTTCAAATTGTACATATGTTTTTTTCTTTCTGTACCTACCTGATAAAAATTATCATATTTCACTTTCAGTACACCCAAGGAATGTCTAGATAAGACCTGACAGGTTGATATAAGAAAAACGTCTAGATGTTTCTACTAATTGTAATTTTAATTACCGCGTTGCTGTATGTTGCTTAGGCGATGGCTGTGTATGAAAGAAAACCACTTAACCGACTATTAACCATTGCGGGGTACTCACAGATTCCCGTACCCTACTCCGGAAATGCGGAGGTAATAATTATACAACCAGACCAGATAGCCAGTACTCAATGTGACAGGAGTAAATCGTTTAGCCATTTGCAATCACTGGCTTTTACGTGGGAACCTTAATCCACTAATCCATTGTAGGCACAATATTACTTCATTATCGATACAGTAATACTTCAGTGGCCGTAATTTGACACTTTTGGCACTCGACTATGTAATATTGTGCCTATAATGCATTAGTGGAGTAAGACTCCTGTTCGCTAGTAATATAATAAGTACAATGTATACTAGCTTCAACAATTTCTAAATGTTCCGTCATATAGTATAATAAATTATTTTATATTCGTTGTGCTAAATTAAAGAAGTTTTATGAGTTGAAAGATTATCGAAAGGTGGTCACGACAATTGTGTCAAAAGTTTTATGTATTTAGGAGGATCTCTAAATGTTTTTATTATATATTAAAAACCTAATTTTAATCATATCAAATACTCATTGACTTAATCGTATCAACTATCACCATATTGACTCTTTAAAACAACCCTACGATTGTTTGATTTTGAATGATTATCTAACTCAACTACTTGCATAAATAATAATGTTTAGCTCTTTGATTTGTAATTAAACTTTTATATGCGAATTGTACCTACATCTAACCTTATAGAACTAACGTTAAAACTTAAACTCTAACATACGTACCATTTCGATCCATTCGTGACATCATAAACCACTTAAGCGCAACTTTAACATCCAAACTCAATCTTTATAGCTTTCATTTTCCATCATTTGGTCCATAAATAAAAGGCCTAAGCAATAAAAATTATTCGCAACCATCTCGTCGAATCTTTGAAGCAGAGTAATAAATTGTGTAATAGTTCGATCTCATTTCAACGATAGTTCGCGGCACTATTACAAGTGAATATTATTATACGATGATGAATCGAGAGTGACAGCTGCCGTAATTTAATTTGTAGGCCTCATCTCTATTGCCACGCAATGCACGCGTTATACGCAATAGAAGTAGGTCTTTAGTAATGAATTAATAAATGTCAGACTGATGATACCTACGTTAGTAAATGGCTAACTATCTGCTTTTCGTACCGGTACGTCGTAGGAAGAGACTAAGGGCCCAAGGATTAATGGACGTGAAAGATAGGTTAGCCACTTGTCACTCATATACTGTAGCAATATCATTACTACCTTGATACTTATGCAGAAATCAATTGGGGTGATAATATATCTTTAAGATTTCTAAGAATTTTGTCCTTCTGTACTGATATGAATTAATATGTAAAAATGATGCAGTAACGGTGAGGGAAAACGCCATGGAAACTGCCTAACCCTCGGGATAGGTAAAAGTCAGTATCTGTATACGACGAAAGTTACGGCCTATCACGTTGGGTGCTGTCTATCTAGTGAAGTGCGGGCTTGGAGTAGCTTATACCTAACATGCCTCCGAAATTTCGAATATAGGGACTCAAGCCTCTAACTACCCCCGTCAAAATAAAAAGGGAGGTGGGTATACACAAGCCATGAAGCTTATGTTATGTGACAGATGTCGTAATTTAATTTGTAGGGCCTCATGACTTGCCACGCGTGGCATGCGTAATAGGCGTTTGCGGTTAAGTTTATGAAGTGATTAATAGGCTAAGTGTAGGCTCTGTAACACTGCGACTAGTTCTTAAGTAATGTATTGTAATACTAGATAAATTGTCGTAATATTGTAGGATGGAAGTGTTATTCTTGATTGTCTAAGAATAATTTAAGATTATTTTAGGTTATTGATATTAAAATATCTGATACTCGTAGCTGTGTTTATATCAAGCTTCAATTAGAATCATGTCAATGTTTAATTTTATGCGCGATAAGACAAAGTTCCCGTAAAAGTGGTTATAACCTTGAAACAGAAAATTTTAACCTTATACCTATTTAATTTCAAGGTTTTTCGCCAATCGTTTTTATTTTCATGGTACCGTCTAAAAATGATTCTAATGACGCAGTTAGGCAGTTAGTCAATTTATATTGACTAACTACCTAACTGTGTCATTAGACATACATTTTATTGAAACCCTAGATTTTCTCAGTCTATCCCTGAAATAGTCTGGAGTTTTTAATAAAATAACCTACTTTTCTAACTATCATATTACATAATTAAGAAACATTAGTTCTAGTTAAGCAATACATGAATGTACGCAATTAATTTTAGTATCTGTTACATTATTATTTATTGCACCTACCCAAATCATTAAAACTGACAGTCTGTTAACTAATTAATTAGCAAAATGTATCCGGTTTTTGTTATTAACATCTATTCTTTATTAAACTATACAAAGTTTTTTAATGTCTAAGTTCTAGATATTTATCTAGACGAACAGTAGTTCTAGATGATATAAAGATTGTTTTTTATTGTGTAACTTTATATCTTCCTTACTCAATAAAAAGTATAAGATGATTTGCCGCATACATTTTATTACTGTGTCTGATGAATCTTATTTAAATATTTACTGTCGTAATCTCGAATATGATACTAATATTGATCTTTAAAAACTATAATGTATTAATTACTAAAATTTCACGAAATACAATATAAAATATTAGTTAACGAGATTAATCTTTATTGAATATAGATGGATAAGTATTTTAACAATCATGAATTAATCTTTCATTATATTTAGCCGGTAAGATATAAGAAATATCGAATTTCATGTGATAGTATCTGTCTCTCAAATATATAGTAGTTATATCACATATATTATAATAATGGGTACTAATAAGAAAATCCATAATCTCTTCGTTGCCTTTTACAACACAGGAAGAGCATCTTCTATTCTTCCTGTCTTCACGTTCTATTCAAATCATATTGTTTATATACTAACATACGTTCTCGTTATTTATTTATTCATTAATGCTCAATATTTCTTTCCTGTTTTTCAAAGTGTGAAAATGAATGGCTATCTACTGAGGTTATCGTATACCGCGTATATATTCTAGAGAGTTGCCGAAATTCACTTATTAAGGTCAGTAGTAATCTACATTTGTGCATAATTTGTTGGTTCATCCACACGAGGTTTTGTCTTAGAGTTATGTAAGTGCTCTAGATAGTTAATCACTTTTTTATGCCCCGCTTTTGAAGGAAGGTTACTGAAGTAATAAATGCCTAGTAGTCTTCAAGATGCCTAGGGCATATTGTGTTGAGAATGTAATTAGTATTGCGAAAAACCGTGCATAATTATGTACATACATATATTTAGATTGTGTTGCTATTGTCAGTAAAACAATATTTGACTATTGAATTCTTATAAAAGCAATAGATCGTCCCAATAATATTATAAAAGCCATAATAGAAACAATATAATAGGCTCTGAACATTTTTGTAAGAGCATATTTAATTTATTAAGTAGTTCCAAGTCATATATTAGAAAATTTCATGTTTATTCAAACTAACACAATACAATAGTATGTAGTTATAAACATCTAAATCTATTTATAAATAATTAAGATATTTCTTCTTGCTTTTTTAACTCCCTGAAATCATGTCATTCTCTAACCATTATAAAATTGTAACACTTATTTGCGATCGTATCATTCCGCAAAAGTAGTAACAGAAGTTTTTAAATTCTCATTTAGCAAACATTAATGTTGATTTAGAGAGTAGAATCAATATTAGCATAAACTATCGGGTGTAAGTTACATCATTCGCAAGATGTATTACATGGGTACGTAATATTTATGTAAATAATTGGGCTGGTTTACAATCCGTGCGTAATTATTGTAATTTGGGATTTGATGTAACCAAACATTGTGTGGTCTAGTTTTTGAACAATACGAATCGTGAACAATGAACTTACGAATATGATTGTATCTAGTTAGTCTTAAAAATTTGACTGTAGTTTCTATTCTTTAAAAAAAATTTATAGTCTACATATTTTTCAACATAAAAAGCGGCTTTAAGTTTTGGCATGTGTATTTGGGTTAAGACGGATTCTATTTACTGGTATTGAACTAGTTTACAAGGTGCATCGTAGACTAATAATTTTCCTATACAATTTAAGATTTGCACGCAACTATACAAATGTTTAAAAACTATCTAAAAAGAACTAATGTTACTTCAATATTGTTTATATCCAGTTCCTACATTTAAGGAATACAAGAAAATTTAGACTACATACTATAATATATCAATTTATACTTGTACGTATGTTTTTATTAGCTAGTAGGGTTCTTGTATACGGGAGTCTGATAAAAATAATTTGTTAGCCTACTTTGTGGAATACTGCTCCAATTTTTAAAATTTTTTATTCATTAATTTAGACCTGTTTTGCTCTTTTACGTTCCTAAAGTTGCCTACCTGTGTATATGCATTTGATATAACTTCGTTTGTGTATCTCGTACTAGCATCTCCCCTTTACTCGAACGAAATGGAGCGTGATTGACCATGCTATCTTCTCGTCCACATTAAAACGTAAGTGTTAATTCGAACCGACATGTTCTCGCGTTTTCAATAAAAATAAATCACACGAGTGTCGTGTGACTTGATATTTAACAAGAATTCTCGTTTCAGGTAGTGATTTTCAATTTGTATAACGGCTTTTGCTGCTAAATAGAATGGATGCACTTCGTAAAGTAGAGATACAATTAAGAGAAAATAGAGGGTTGAAGTTTCTGATTGAAAGGACAAAATGATAAAAGACACGGTTTCTCGACTATACCCTTGCGTGGTAGTCAGAGGTTCCAGTATGTTTTCTGCGCAGTTTGCAGAGGTAGTTACTAATTTAAAACAAAAAACTAATAATACCAGATCGTGTTTCGTAGAGATAAAGTTATTTACTTTAACTTTAATGAAAACCATTATTAATTAAACGAATTATGAAGAACTCACTTACTCTATTGTTAGTTTAGGAGTCCACATTTAAGATTAAAAAAATAATTTAATAATGATAACCAACACAACTTCATCAGAATACATATCAAAATGAAAATAAATCAAAGACAAATTTAAAATGCATGATAAGATCTCAAATTTTAAATCTGGCAAAACAAAACATAAATATTTTTGTGCTGTCGATGCAATTTTGTAATTAACATTAGAGTCTTCATTAGAAAATTATTTCCCTATCAGATTTACTATAGAGAAAGAAAACCAAACGTGTTCACGACTATTAAGTCTTGCGGGGTAGTCAGAGGTAAGGTAAAAGTAATTCTATGGCCACCTCGAACCCACGTATACGAGTATACCTAAGTTACAAAAAACTAAGTAAATACTACGTACCATGTACTTATTCGGAACTGAATGAACTAGTTCATAATTCTAGACAGGAAACTAATGCAAGCTAAGCATGATTGGAATGATCATGATATAATGTGTGTGTAATTTTCTCGCGATAATTCCGCTCCATTTCATCATGGGTCAAAGTAATTTTCAAGTGATATGTGATACGTTGCCTGGTGAATGAAAATATCACGAGGAAACTTGTATACATACAAATACAGGTTGCTTTTACGTCCTTTAAACGCGTTGGGGTTGACAGAACAATGATGATTTTTTGAGGTTGAGTTCATCATATACTACTTATACAGTGGAGTCAAACATATGGACATTATTTTTAAGGAATAATTTGTTAGATACTGGATCTAAATGCTTTTGTAATTTTGTATTGATTAAGGTGAAAATATTCATTAAAATGACAGTATTTCAATAATAAATAGAAAGGGATGAGTGAATTATCTACTACGAAAAAAGGAAGAAAATCAGTATTTATAGAGCACTAGCTATGTGCCAGTTGAATGAAATACCTTCGTAGTCACGATGACCCTTGAAGCCTCTGACTACCCCTATAGCGTATAATGAATCGTATGTATTATGGTATTACGTGTTGAGTGTTCATTACGAAAAGTTGACCGTATAATCTTGTGTATTATTTCTTAAGCGATGACTGTGTCGATTTGCGAAATTGTTTTTGCAATAAACTTAATGCGCTTCCGATGTTGTCTGTTATACAATTTTCGTAACACGGGCGTGACTACCTTTTTCGTGGTCAGAGGCTTGAATGACCACTGGGGTAATTACTATAGTGCTAGAATGCTCGAATTGCATACACAGGTAATAAAGAATTGATACATTTTACTCTGCCGTACTCTTGTGCCTAATTAGTATGTAATTATGACGTTAATAAGTCATTAGTCCTGTTCTAGTCTTGAATGTAAAAAGAAGGCTAAGTAACTGCCGTTTATCCTGGCATGCCGCAAGAGGTGACAAAAGGACTAGGTGTGTAGGCAATCTATTGGGCGATAGGCTAGCAACCTGAACCACAATATTTATGCTAAATTGTGATCAAGGACATATATAGGAGATATAGATAGATATCAAATATATCTAAGGTTGTATCCACCCCGAAAGGGTTTAGAGGAGGTGCAATTATGTATATGTATGAACGTAAGTATTATAAACGATACTTGTGATATATGCAAGTTTGAATTGCAGACTTTGGCATATACATAGTTAATGCCAATTATAAATGATGGGTTGAAGATGAACACTATATGTAGTTAATGTCGTGTGATGAACATACATTAGGTTTTATATATCCCTCTGATATATAGACAGAGACTAAAAAGCAGCTTTGAACTTTGAACTATTTTTACACTTTAAATAAACTACATTTTACCGCGTTTGATTTCATAAACGCGTACTTAAAAACCAATCTTTAACTGGACATACTGCCTCTCTCCCGAGCATTACAGCTTGATGCGTATGTTATAACATAACGTAACATGACAATCAACTATTACCAAATAAACATTAATTCATTCTGTTTATAACCGACGAGTAGTAATTTTGTAATCGAGGTAGCAAACTGGTTGACAATGTAATTAATTCATTTGCACCTTCACTGAACATACATATATTCACGACGACGTCCCCAACGGGATAGACAGAGACTATTACTCGCCAGCTGGAACGATCCTGACAAATCCCTCTTGCTTCACTCACACCCATTAACCTTCTCATACATGCTCTTCTGTTCTTCATGCTGCGTACATTTTGAGAAGAATGTCGTGTATATCTTAATGCTCTTTTTACATTAGGGGTAGGCAGTGATCGTAGACCCTGTTTTCCGGTACTGGTAAATTTTTAGTCATTTTCTTCTGCGTACATTGGCTTATTTGCATATGTAGGCGCCTTTTAGAACTTTTTCTATTAATGGAACTGATTTTACTAAATACACATAAATATATCCACATTCATGTCCCTCATTACTTTTAGGGTGGACAGAACATCGGAGATATCTCAATTATTGCTTTTAGGTGTGTGGTACATTACGATTAATAATAAGTAATAGTAGGTTATTGTTCTATTCACAGATCTTTTGCCACTTGTTGCTAATATTTGTAACTATTATTAAATTATATACAAAATTTTAATATTTTTTTTTCTTAAAAATTAATCTTGTACATACCTGTAAAGTTGCAACTCAAAACTCCGAAACAAACGAGCACTGAACTTTAGAACTTCAACTCCGATGCACGTAGCTAGTGATGGGAAAAGGGGTAACACAACACCGATTAGTAACGACGAGTATTCGCGGTACAGTCACCGAATCGACTGGCGCCGCGGAGAGTTGCACTGCATCCAATCCACTCCACTCGAGTGAATATTCATGTTAAGCTGGCTGCAGACTTCGCGAGTTCGTAATTTATTTATGATGATACATATCGAAGAGTTTTACTTCATCATAGTATGGAATATGTATTTTCAATGTAGTTATTTGAATGATTCTGTTATTTAATATTGACCATGATCGCCTAAATATCGAGCAATAATTGTTGGACTTATATAAATATAACCTCTCTGCCAAACCTAACCACACTGCTTAATCTTCGCGACAAATGATTTATTGCATGAATAGTTAAGATATGAATTAAAACTATTCTTAGAAAAGATAGTACATAGTTAGTTTCAGCACACACACACGGTTTTGCTACGTTTTCTTAGTTGTATACAGCCTGTTAAAACTAGATTTCGAGCGCAGAGATTATCGGTATGTTTAACTGTTGATAGAGCTTGTTAATTATTTATATACACTGAAATCAATTAGAGTTCTTATACACAAATATCTTTTATTATAATGAAGAAGATTAACACTATTAATGTATCTTATTTTCCTATGTATGTTTAATTAATATTTATTTTAATGAACGAAATAATACCTTTTAATTATTTCCCGACGAGTGTGTTGTCGCCCTTATCCTTTTGTGCATAATAGTGTTACGGTAAGAAGCGTAATACGACCCGGAAACGTTGATTGTGATTCGAGCTTTTTTGTTTGAATGTAGATCGGGTGTATAATCGATTTCACGAGCATTCGCTATGTTCACTGTTTCTCAATAGATATAATCGTATTGTGTTGGATCGTTGAGGTTATTTTAAGGGTTATCAGTATTTATTGGCATTTCATTTTAAAGCTAGTTTGATAGGCAGAATATTGTTTTCAGTTTCTCTTGGTACTACCTCAAGGTATTACTGAAGAACGAATGAAATGAGCTTTTATGCAGTTTTTAAGTTTTAGACTAATTTGGTATCCAGAAATCGCTTTTTCACTAGATTAACGAACTACCTATGTGCTACGTGAGAAATTTTGGCGTATCAAACTTATCAAAGTTAATTGATTCATAAGTAATTGTATATGGTGTCTAAAAATATTTTACCCATAAGAATATATTACACCTTGCAATTTCATATACTAACAAGTTTTCGCCGACACCACGAGTTAATCTAATCTGAATCAGTGCATGTTATCGTGGTAGTTCATTAATGAAACGATGATGTTCGCCTAGTTATCGCTTCTATCAACGCGGCTTACGCATATAGTATCACTCCTTCCAACATAAATTATAAACTGGACGAGTTAATATACTTGTATGGGATCTTTCATGCCATTTTGACCTTTATGTTTAAAAGCATTGGTGCTAATATCGCGTGCTGATGCAGAGATAACTCTTTTCCTGATCTTAATGAGATATTTCTGGTAATTTGCGACGTAATCTGTGTTTAATATGATCATTGGCGAAATGAGATGATGGACTGCGCTTCTAGGAAATTATGAAAATAATATTCTAGACTTCGTAAACATACTTATAAACGTACGGATAGTTTACATATGTAATGTCAAATTTATTATGTCATTTTCAGCTGATGATGACATGTTGTATTTAATGTTAAAGCTTCGATGGAGAATCAAACCCTTGACTTGCAAGTAATAAACCTGAAAATACAACTATCAAAACAAACAAAATTGTAATGTAGTTTCATACATATACACTTTACTTGTTATACGGATCGAAGGAATAACTGGTTCTAAATGCTATCAACATATTTATAGTTAATTACTAAATCGCTTTTACGAAGAAGAAGTCAGTTCGTTACATTATATTCAAGTCTCAAACCTTAACAACTAAAACTAGACACTTATAAATCAAGCCTGTTATAAACTTGCTCAACAAAAAAGACAGGTATTCAATCAATCCAGATATTCCAAAACTTTAAACCTATACCATTAAATAACTAAAAAAACACTATAGCTTAAGTTATTTACGTTACTATTTTAAACATAGGCAATACCTACGTAGCTAAAGAACACTGTGTTTTAACTTATTTAAGTTATTCATATCGTTTCGCACCGCGTGCTACTACACAGATAGCGATCTTATAACAATTAAGCCTGTCTCTATCAGTCTCATCTTACAGTGTTTGGAAACACATCTAATTGGGTTTTGTAAGCAATCTCTTGTTACGCGCTCAGTGAGTAAGGAAACGAGGCTTTGATCGTGTATACTTCCTTGAAATGTAATGGGAAGCCTAGAGGGCAGAATGGTAGGTAATTAGGTGTTATGTTATGGTGAGGGATAGGTTGCTAAAGGTTGGTTAAGTGAAAATAACAAAGAGTTTCAATAGCTCATTGTCAAATTGTTTATAATGTTTTACAATAATTTACTTAAAAAATTTAGAAAAGAAACAAATACTTAGGAAGTTCATTAAATTAATATTAGTCAAATTATCAACTTAAATCCTTAAAGCTCCTTACTTACCAAGCTTCTTCTTTAATGTTATGTCTGTCAATGTTTGGCATTT
>JAMBLF010001807.1:0-38984 GCA_030578115.1 Leucoptera coffeella
ATATAACATACATATATTCACGTCCTTTAATCCTCTTGGGCTGGAGCGAACCTGGATAAATGATATGTCCTAGATCACTTTTTGGTATGTATGGGTTGTGATGTCTTATGGAACAACAGTACAAGGTTGCTAGCCCAAAGCTCTATAGATTTAATTTACTCCTAGTCCTCTAGTCGCCTATGACATGACGTAGGTACCATTATTTTTAAGGAACCAAACTAGCATGGAACTTCTATTTATAGTTTAAATATATAAATACATACATACACATCACGCCTGATTCCCAGTAGAAGGGTAGGCAGAAATCACGCATCCTTATCTTTCCCGATCCTGACAAACCATTTTGCTTCACTGACACTCAAACACACTTGGTGGTTCTAGGTACTACTAAAGTCACCCTTTTTCAATACGGCGTCTATCTGATTAAGCAAAATTCTACGTATATATACTTTCACGTCCTTCAATCTCTTTCGCGGTGAACAGATCCTCAGAGATGTAGTATCTCCTAACTCACTGTTTAGCTTGAATTTTGGGGTTGTGATGTCATATGGAACATTGGTTGCTAGTCCATTGCCCATCCTATTTACCCTTAAGTAGTCCTTCTAAATATTATATTCTAAGTAATCTCATTATACAAATTTATACATATCTAGTCTTCTGACATAGCGATTGCAATCACTACTTGTCCATATATCATTACAGTTCTATCGCATTTCGCAATCTAAGCATTTAGAGATAGCTATCCTTCTGTACTACAAATGTTATTTATTTGTTATTTCTTTACTATAAACATATTGTCTTTTACTTGTTTGAAACTATCTGCCTTTCTTACTGGCATAACGTAAGAGGTGACAAAGAGATTTAAGTAAGAGTTGTCTGTTGTAATTAAGAATAGTCTTTCAATAATCTAAAGCTTAAAGGTGACATAGCAAATAAAATAAGTCTGGAATGTAGAAATACGTTAACTAGCTGCCGTTCTTCCTGGCATGTCGTAGGATGCGCAAAGGGAACTACTGGTAAATTGAATCTATTGGGTAATGGGCTAACAAACTGACACCAATGTTCCATATGACAACACAACTCCAATATTTATGCAAAAAGTGACCTATGATATACATATTATTTAGTTTTCAACGCTCTGGTCATTCCTAAAGGGACTAAAAGACATATATACTTACTTAGAAGAATTTACATACTAAAAGGGTGTGTCGAAAGGTCATTGGCACTCCTGCTTATGTAATCATGCTGCTTACATCCACTTCCACTAATTGTCTCCAGAGTTAATGAAACTCCTACATTGAGTGGCATTCCTTTGTTAAAACGGTACTGTTGGCAATGACAACCTGCCTATTCCTCGGGATAGGTAATAGCCAGTGCATATATACGGCGATAGGGTTCACTACCTATCGCGTTACTGTCTATCTAGTAAAACGCGGGTTTCTAAATTTCTGAGATGGGCACTCAAGCCTCTGACTACCCCGCCACAATAAAAAGGAGTGTGTATACACAAGTCGTGAAGCGTATGTATGTATGTTTATGTTTATGCAGGATATAGTTTATTTATACTACCTGTTATGTTGGGTGTTGAAAATATTGTGATAAGTGATTATAAATAATATGTTTTGATAGCGAATGATGTTAATGAAGCGATAGTAGTTTGTCAGGATCGGGAAATTTGGGAATACTTGATATTTACCTTCTTCTATGTAGGATAACTGGGATCATAGTCCACTAATGCTTTTTGCAAAATATCAGTTCAATATCATATCAGTGAAATTGGTAGTGGATTAGCAAAAGTGTCAAAGTTCACCATATCCGAAAGCAATAGTGACAAATTTCGCCAGTTTTAAAGCGAAATTTGGCACTTTTACTGGTTTTAATGATAAAATTTGACACTTTTGCTACTTCACTACCAACTTCAGACTATTACTGATTTTATATTGAACTGCATTTGTGATGAAAACGCATAAGTAGACTTGGACCACAGGTGTAATGAGCATGTATGGTATAGTATTGTAGTATGATGTGATGTATGGAACACCTCTCACACACTCGGCAGTTATAGATAACTCTACAGTCACTCTTTTACAGTATGTGACCTAATTGTTAATTATTTCTTTTTTATAGGCATATCATTCGTAAATTGTATGTTAAAATAAAAACTATATTGACAAAGAATGACGTTAGAAGTACCTATAACCACCTAGTGTGTATGAGTAGCAACATAAGTGTCAATGAAGCAAAAATGGTTTATCAGGATCGGGACAGATGTGAATCCATGATCGCTGCGTACCTACAGGAAAACGGGCGTAATGTGAATGTATGTATGTATGAAGGTAAAATATAACTTAGCTCTCTTCAAGGCTAGAGTGAATAGGCTATTACTGGACCAGCGAGCTACATCATCGACCTCATCGTCACTTACCATCAGGTGAGATAGGGGTCAATCGCTGGACAGTTATTAATAAAAAAATATTAAAAAACAGTCGTCTATGGTGCGTCAACAAAGTCAGCAGCTCAGTGAAAGTTGAAAATACAAATAATTATTTTCGGCTGAATGTTTAATCAATTGTGATGCCAAACTGGCTAAATATGTTCGCTTTGGAATAAGATTTGGATCCTCAACTGGAACGAACCGAAGAACAAGGAAGAGAAGAATTTGAGCAACAATTTCGTTTTTCTTCGGTTGTAGCGGCTGGCGGCGTTGGTGTAACCATGGCGATGGAATAACAAGAAGTTTAAACGCCGTGGCATCAGTGTTTGTACTTCAGCCGACATAACCTTAGTGGTGAATGGCTTAATAAAGAGTTATTAAATATATATAAAATAGTATAAAAAAATTATTTAAAAAAATGTAAGTACTTTTCTTTAAATAACCTAATAACCTGCCTTTCCTATCCGTCCTTTTAGCCCTTGGGAAACCGGTTGTACTGTCGCTTCACAGGAGTAGAATGAATTAACGAATGGGGTATCCTGATTTATGGGGCAATTGTCTTACAAATTGAGTAGTCACTTGGACAAGAACACATACATATATATGTTAAATACATATGTACATATAAACTCAAGTCCTTTAATGCCTTTCGGGGTGGCCAGAACATCGGAGATATAATATCTCCTAGGTCTTTTTAGCATGAATATTCATTCGATGAGGTGGCGATGTTATTTGGAACATCGGTGACTGGTTGCTAGCCCATCGCCCAAAGGATTCCATTTATCCCTAATCTCTTCTCTTACGTTATACCGGGAAGAACGGCAGCTACTTAGCATTCTTTTTACATCCAATACTTGCCCAAAAAAATATGGTCTAGTGCATACATATACTTACTACGTACATTTTCAAATAGTTGTCTCTCGCGATGTGCCAGAAACAATAATAATATATAATAATAAAAATATTTTGACTCTATTACACCAATTGAACTAGCCCCTTGCTAAGTACATTAAAGACGTGAAGGTCTGGGGCGTAAAAAGAATGCTAACTAGCTGCCGTTCTCCCCGGCATGTCGTAGGATGCGACTAAGAGTCCAGGAGTAAATAGAATCTATTGAGCGTTGGGCTAGCAACCTGTCACCAATGTTCCATATAACGTCACCATCCCAACATTCATGCTAAAAAGTGATCAATGAGATATTATATCTTCGAGTTTCGGTTCGCCCGAAAGGTTAATGTATGATGATGATGATCCTCCTCATCGTATCCGATGACGGCGACACTTTCAACGTCTATTGTGTGCTCTTATGTGACTCGCGAAGCCGAACTTATTCTTGAAAGTTCGGTCACAAATCGCGCAGTACAACTGGCCATTTTTATATGTATATTGATATGAGGGCTTAGGGCGAATCTTCGCCGCCTGGCGTTTAAACTCAAGATGACTGAGCCGGCCTTCTTCATAGCTTTTCACACCAGCTTTTACCTTTGAGCGCCAGGTGGGTCTTTGTTCTGCCAGCTTTTCCCAACTATCTTTGCATATGCCGCAATCGTGCAGGTGTCTTTTCAGCACGTCTTTATAACGAAGTACGGTTAATGTATATGTTGCTGTTAAAATGCTAAGGTGTTTTAGGCACATGAAGTGGCAGAAATGAAGAAGGTTTTAGAATGGAATCTATGGAGCCAATGGGGTGGTAAAATTGGAAGACATGTACAGATGAAATTGGAGACATTCTTCTCAAGGCGGGTGTACGTAGTGAAGAACAGAAGAGCATGTAAGAAGGTTAATGGGTGTGAGTGGAGCAAGAGAGATTTGTCACCCGTTCCAGGTGGCTATCGATTGTTTCAGTCTTTTTATTTGGAAAGTAGAGGCATGAATATATGTATGTATGTATGTAAGTAGAGGTGTGAACATATTTTATATGTTGTAGGTTTCAAATAGTTTATATTGGCATCTTAAATCCTAGTAAGTATTTATAGTTAAAACCTAACTTTTTATACCCTACTCCAGACAGGTCGGTATTTATAGTCAAAGCCAGCTATCACATCAAAAATGCATACAGAGAGGCAATAAACGAGATGCCTATAAAACGATTTGCATACATGTCCAAACTATAAATAACATGTCACTTCTCATATACATTGAAATGTCAATCGGTAGGAAGAATAAAACAGGGTAAGATAGGTTACTTTAAGTTTATATTATAATTTTTTGTTTCATTGACGTAGATATGTTTTCGCACTACCAACGCAATTTTAGAAATAAGCTTTTTACTAAGCTTTTATCTTGAACTAAGAATAATGTTACAAATGCACTAAATTAATTTATTAATGTAACATAACGTAGGTTTTCTTATTATTTCTTTTATTATTTTTTTCTAAAATTTGTACTACGTTGCGTCAAATTTCCAAATTGTCAATTAGTTTATTAATTGGTATTTAAGCAAGTATTTATCATGTATCAAATATTATTTACAATTTAGATTTTTCACTTTATCATTTTGTGTTCTTTGTGAGACATACTTACATATATATGGAAATGAGCGCATCTATTTTCTTATTTATCAAGTATATAAATTTTTAAGGATAATATTCGAATACATACGACCGTATACTAATTGGAATCATATATCGTATTGGGTCGTAAAAAGAACACTTGACTGACATAACAAGATGTTATTTTGTATTAGACTGACATTTCATGTCGATATATCAATACCACTTGTCTAAGGTCCATGTTAAGTTATGATAATAATAATTATATTATAGAACTACATATATAAAATATAGGAGAGCCACTTAGTTTATTTAAAACTTTACTTAAACTTTTACTTTAACTTTAACTTTATTTAAAAGTACTAGTCAACGTATTTAAGAAATATATACTTATTGTAGATAGATAAATACATGTACATATCAATTATAATCATCCAGTCAGGAAAGCAGAAGTGTAGTTCCTAACTCAACCTCCACCGGGAATCGAACCTAACGAGTAGTCCAGTGGTTAGCCCTTCAAACCAAGTAGTCGTAGGTCGTCAAGTAATAAAAGTAACCCATCTTCCCTGATCCATGTTCTCATGCAAATGAGCTATCTTCACCTGTCGTTGATATTTATTGCCTCTCCACTCTTATGGGCTTATCTTAATATAATTAACACCTTGGAACATCTGTATGGGAATTGAGGTGTGATATATATATATATATATATATATATATATATATATATATATATATATATATATATGTGTGTATTTAAATTCGACGTAGCTCAGTTATCTCAGTTATCGTAGGCTCTGTATCAGTGGGTACAGGGTTCAAATCCCGTTTGAACATGTACCAATGGAAATGAAGTGTAATGAATTTCTATGTACATTTTCGTAATAAAAACACATTTACGAAATACATCAAATTATACGGCGAGGGAAAACATCGTTAGGAAACCTACTTGTTCCCCTAACAGGTAATAGTTAGTGCTTGTAAATGGCGACATGGCTTACCACCTGTCACATTGAGTACTGACTTGGTTAACACGTGGGTTCGAGGTGGCTATAGAATTACTACCTTCGCAATTGCGGAGATGGACACTTGAACCTCTGACTACCCCGCAAGGGTTAATGGTCGTGAACGCGTATGTATATACATATGACGGTACAACCCTTTCAAGGTGGTCAGAGGTTGAGAGTCCACGACAAAGTTCTTTTGCTGACTCGAAAATAGAGAAAGGTATGTTGAGGTGGTTTGGGCACATGGAGCGGATGGATGAAAGGAGTGTTACGAAAGGAAAAAGGTAGTGATTCTATGGCCACCTCGAACCCACGTGTTGACCAGTTAGTCAGTTCTCAATGTGACAGGTGGTCAGCAAAACAAACAAAAACAAACAAACGCATTCACGACCATTAACCCTTGCGGGGTAGTGGTTGAAGGTTGTTGTCGTGGACTCTCAACCTCTGACCACCTTGAAAGGGTTGTACCGTCATATGTATATACATACGCGTTCACGACCATTAACCCTTGCGGGGTAGTCAGGTGGTCAGCCATGTCGCCATTTACAAACACTGACTATTACCTGTTCGAAGAACAGATAGGAGGAGAGGATAAGGATGTAAATATATGTATATGTCTTGTATATGTGTATAGGTATGTCTTTTAAGAAAAATAATGATTAGTCATGACTTATTGAATTTTCCGATGAAAAACATCTTGCATAAGATAATCTTTATCTCAAAAGATTGCTTACTGTAATCTTAAACTTATTCCCAAGATATAAAGCAGATTTTCCATTGGATAGACAACAAAGAATTATCCCTTAGTGTCATTGATCTAATACTGTATAACGCGACTAAATTAAAAAGGTTACTAATACGTCTTTAAAATGATTTATTCAAAACATAAAAACCCATAAACATACGCTTCACGACTTGTGTATACACACTCCCTTTTTTATTTACATTCGTTAACGGTGAGGGAAAACATCGTGAAGAAACCTGCCTATTCCACGGGATAGGATATAGCCAATATACAACGATACGGTTTATTTCCTATCCACGTTGGGTGCTGTCTATCTAGAGAAACGCGGGCGTCGAGTGGCTCATACCTAACATACCTTCGAAACTTCGGATATGGGCACTCAAGCCTCTGACTATCCTGTCACAATGGTTTAGTTAATAAGATAGTTAACATAATGAAACTCCTTAAAATTTTGTTAAATTATGAAAGATATTTTATGCGGATGAATGATAGTAGATTTTTTTTGGTTGACAAAAGGAATATATGTGGGTGAAGTGTAAGGGCGGTTACGTAGGGGCCAGCCCAATAAGATTTAAATAGTTAGAAAGACGATATATTGAAAAAGGGTGACGTTAGAAGTACCTATAACCGCCGAGTGTTAGAGGTGTAAGAGTGTCAATGAAGCGAAAGTGGTCTGTCAGGATCAGGACAGATGGGGATCCGTGATCTCTGCCTAACCCTCTACAGGGAATCAGGCGTGATGTGTATGTATGTAAGTAAAATTACTATATGTAGTACAAAATTCTATTCTTCCTATAATACGATGTTGACTTTTTAAATTGATCGCCTTATCGAGATGATAAATCTCTTCTTATCAGTATTTTATCTCGAAACCAGATGCTGTAAAAAAGGTATTGTTAACTTACGATATTTCAAACAATAGCTACTGGGAATACAGTGCAGTGTAAATAATTAAGTGTAACAGTGAATAGTGAAAAAAAGTGATATTTTTTACTATAGGAACATTGATTTTTGAGTGATTGTCTAAAATATATATATTTACATACATACATACACGTTAAATTCATTTCTTTGTATAAAGGAACATTCAAATCATTATCTTTCCTAATCCTGACATCTATGTACCTATAACCGCGGAGTGTGAATGAGGAATATAGTGATTCGTGAACGTTGTGATATGATAGAAGATGTAGTGACGTAAATAGAGAAAGGTATGTTAAGATGTTTTGGGCACATGGAGCGGATGGATGAAAGGAGGGTTACGAAAGGAATCTATAAAGGCAAAGTGGAAGGTAGAGTTGGACGGGGTAGGCCGCGTAGAACTTATACAGATAAATTGGAGAGATTTGACATTTTCAAGGCGGGTGTAGTGTGAAGAACAGAAGAGCATGTATGAGAAACTTAATGGGTGTGCGTGAAGTGAAACAGTCTCTGCCTATCCCCTTAGGGACATAGGCTTGAATATATGTGTGTATGAGGAGTTGTATGAACGTGATGTGTATGTATGATTTTCTCCTAACATCTTACTGACGTGTATGTATGTATGTAATATAATATTTAAGACATATGAAAGTCAGATAGCATATTGAAAAAGGGTTACGTTAGAAGTACCTATAACTGTCGAGTGTTAGAGGTGTAAGAGTGTCAATGAAGCGAAAGTGGTCTGTCAGGATCGGGACAAATGGGGATCCGTGATCTTTGCCTCTCCCTGCAGAGAATCAGGCGTGGTGTGTATGTATGTATGTTCATAATATTTAACAATTAGGTTTCAAAGTTAGCTCTTTCAAAAGTCTAGACCGAAAATGTTGTTTCAATCGAAAGACGTGTTTTTCCTGTTAGTGTTTCTGTTTATTATGTTCCTGATATTTGCCTATTTGCAAATTTGTGACTATTTCATTGGAAGATATGTGTTTAGAGTATTCAGTAAGTACCATTTTACATTTATATTACGTTTTGACGACCTCCGTGGCGCGATCGGTTAGACGCCTGAACGCTAATCGTGAGCTCCCGGGTTCGATTCCCGGTGGAGGAAGAGTTAAGAACAACGCTTCTTTCTGCTTTCCAGTCTGGTCGTTGATTATACATATATGTATATTTGATTAGTACCCTTAACACAAGTCTTAAATGAACTTACCAAGGGTCTAGTTCAATTGGTGTAATAATGTCCAAATATTATTATTATTACATACATACATAGTCCCGTGATAGTCTGGGACGTACAAAGAATGCTAACTAGCTGCCGTTCTTACCGGCATATGGTTGGAGGCGACTAAGGGACTAGGGGTAATGGAATCTATTGGGTGTTGAGCTAGTAACCTGTCACCAATGTTACATTATGACATCGCAACCCCAAGATTTATGCTAAAAATTGACCTAGGAGATGTTATATCTTCGAGGTTCTGTCCGATCCGAGAGTGATTAAAGGACGTGAAGATATATGTATGTATGTACATAAATATACATTCAAGTTCTCTAATCCCTTTCCGGGTGGACAGAACCTCGCATACACAATAAAGTGTCAAAGGTCGCTTTCGTTTGTGTAATTTTTTTTTTTGTAATTAGGAATGGAATCTGGTACTTTTAGTTTTAAATGGCATAAGAAGTTAGAAATCTATAACCACCAAGTGTGTATGAATGTACAGTCAGCGCTAAAAGTGCAGTCCCAGTAACTTTTTATAAGGTTTAAGTTTATAAGAACAAAAGACATTTTACATTTGTAAAACTGGCGCCACTATGCATTGTTCTTATAAACGTGAACCTTATAAAAAGTTACTGGGACTGCACTTATAGCGTTGACTGTACATACATCAATAAAGCGAAAATGATTTATTAGGACCTAGACAAAATTAAGATCCTTAATCTCTGCCTACCCTGCAGGGAACAGCCATGGTGTGTTTATATATATTTCATACCCAGTGTTAATCCGGGACTAAAACTTAATCTCATATTATGTAAATATTAATTACTAACCTGTTATGTTTTAGAAATAATTGTTTAAATAAAAAACAAAGTAATTTGAGTACTTCGATACATTATCTTTAAGATAAAATGATAACGCTTATTCAATGTTAACTATAATACTTGAATATTAAATATACTGTTTGTTCGTGTTTTATATAAAATTCATACATATAGCGGTTGAATGAAAGGAGGGTTACAATAGTATTCTATAAAGCCAAAGTGGAAGGTAGAGTTGGACGGGGTCTGCCGCGTAGAACTTATACAAATCAAATTGGAGACATTCTTCTCAAGGCGGGTGTACGTAGTGAAGAACAGAAGAGCATGTATCAGAAGGTTCATGAGTGTGAGTGAAGCAAGAGATTTGTCACCCGTTCCAGGTGGCGATCGATAGTCTCTACCTATTCCGCTAGGAACTTAGTAACTCTGCCATATATGAAAAAATGAACATACATACTCATTTTTTTGTTTAAAAGCGTGGATGAAGATATTGTTATTGGCTGTCGTTGAAATTGGTCATAATATCGTGCAAAACTACATAATGTCTTTGGAACATTATAGAAGATTTTGTCTAAGGCCATAGTTTTCTCTACTCTAGCGTTTTCAGTATCACTTCAATTATAACGTGAAATTGATATTTGATTAGTTATAGTGTCATATTTCGCCTTAGAAATGACTGAAGTGACATTGAAAGGTTGTATACGTACATACTTATACATTAAAATCCTTTAATCTCTTTCGTGGTTGACAGAATCTTGACATAATTCTACTTTTCAAAATAATCGAGTGACGAGTTGCTATTCGCACAATAGACTCCATTTATCCTTAATCCCTTAGTCACCTCCTAAAACCCTCTGAAAAGAAAAGCAGCTAGTCACAATTATAACGTCCCAGACTAGCAAACAATAATTATATAAGCAATATAGCTATAAGAACAAGCGATTTTCTCTGAGTCACAAGTTGAATCAGTTTCCTCAAGCAAAACCAGTATTGGCAACATGTACAATGATATCCTTCGGTCTGTAATATTGATATACGAACTTCGCATAATGACGTATCGATTAGGTTGGACAGAAGGATAACTTAATCACAAACAAACGTATATTCACGCCTCTACGTCCCTAAGGGAAAAGACAGACTATCGATCGCCACTTGGAACTGTCGTGGCAAATCTCTCTCGATTGTAAGATAGATTACTTAGTAGTTTTATAATAATTATAATACCGACACCTATTGAACTAGCCCCTTGCTAAGAGTGCTAATCAACGTATATGCTGGCTACTTATTAAAGAATACCAAATAATAATTATTATGTATGACAGGAAGAAATATATCTTTATAATAATAGGTGATAATATACATATATATATGAATAATAAATGTCGTTAGAAATAACTATAACTGCCGAGTGTGTGCGTAGATAACAATGAAGCCAGGACCAGGACAAATGAGAACTCGTTATATCTGCCTATCTCTCTTCAGAAACGAGCGTGTATAATTGTATGTGTACTATATATCTATGTTTGTATTTTACCATTTTTTTTAACAATAAACTGTCTACACAACTAAATAGGTGACTCAAGCATCCAACACAAATGCTGACGTCATGAACACCGAGCTATCCTTCTGCACTAGTACATTGGCACTTATTGAAGTTTTAGTGGCGCTCAATCAGTAGTCGTGATGACTTAGTAAAACATGGATTTGTTAACTCTGCTCACTCCCTTTATAGTTCTCGTGTTTATATACTCTGTTACTTGTATGTGCTTGCATTGCTTTGCTTTTATTGGTGAGTGATAGTTGTAAACTATATTTATTACAATGGGTACAGGGTTCAAATCCCGCTTGAGCGTGCATGGAAATGAAGTTTAAAGAATTTCTATGTATATTTTCGTAAGAAAATACATTTATGAAATGCATCGAATTATACGGTGACGGATAACATCGTGAGGAAACCTATCTGTTCCCCGAACAGGTAATAGTTAGTGCTTGTAAATGGCGACATGGCTTACCACCTGTCACATTGAGTACTGACTTGGTCAACACGTAGGTTCGATGTGGCCATGGAATTACTACCTTCGCCATTGCGGAGATGGACACCTGAACCTCTGACAACGTTTTACGTACGTTTTTGTGGCTGTAAATAAATGCTTAAGTATTATTATTATTAATTAAAATGCACTATAGGGCTTGACTCTGTATCAGTGAGTTCAGGGTTCAAATCCTGGAACATGTACCAATGGAAATGAAGTATTTATCTTCGCTTCTACGTTCCCAACGGGATAGGCAGAGACTATTAGGCCACCTGGAACGATCAAGTCTTTTTTGCTTCACTCACACCCATTAACCTTCTCATACATGCTCTTCTGTTCTTCACGCTACAACTCTATCTACCCTTTCAAAGCATACATATTTAGCATAAACACTCACCATACACACGTTATCAGACATCCAAATATTCTGATTAGCTATCTATGTGATTAATTTTCGTCAATTTTGGCTCAGTCATTTCATAACCGTTGAATCACGAAAGAAAAGGATTGGCAATATGGATAATCAAATGTTTATTTCGATACTGGCATCTCCATTTTTGTTTTTGTTCTTCGTTTTTCTGTTTGCGTGGTTTTATAATTTGTACGCTCGACTGTTTTGCGGTAAGTTTTTTTATTAATATACATACATATATACGCTTCACGACTTGTGTATACACACTCCCTTTTTTATTATGGCGGAGTAGTCAGAGGCTTGAATGCCCATCTCCGAAATTTCGAAGGCATGTTTGGTATGGGTCATTCGAAGCCCGCGTATCACTAGATAGACAGCACCCAACGTGATAGGTAGTGAACCGTATCGCCATATATAGGCACTGACTATTACCTATCCTGAGGGATAGGCAGGTTTCCTCACGATGTTTTCCCTCACCGTTAGCGACTGTAAATTATGTACGTAAATGAAAAACACATTTAAATTTCATTCATTGGTACATGCCAAACTCGGGATTCGAACCTAGAACCTTACTTACCACTTACACTTACTTACCCATTGAGCTATAGCCGCTATAAATATACATCACGTCTGTCTTCTTATATAGGTAGGCTGAGATCACAGATCCCAATTTTCCCCATTAGTCTCGATACGACCACTTTTTCCACATTGACTTTCGATAACCTTCTCATATTATGCAGTCGACAGTTATAGTTTTGATGACTTTTCACATCAGCTTTTCCTCTAAAAGAAGTCTTTTAAAGAAATCTTAGTGTCCATCAACTGAGCATTATTTGTATTTATTTTGTTTATTAGGCGTGTAAAACGGTTTTCAATCGTCTATTGTTATAGTATGTGGCCACTTAAGCCCCAATTAATCCCCGAATGCAACCTGATCGTCTTGTAGTGTAAATTTATTTTATTTCAGCTACAAATTGTAACTAAATTCTCATCAAACTCGATTACATTAACAAGCTCCTGTAAAAACAAATTAGCAACTAGTTCTCTTCGTAAAGAAGTAATGTCATCAAAACACAGGCGTTGTAATCTTTATCAGTCGTATGATGTTTGTTATTGATGTGTCGTTTTTTTATTGATTTTCAATTATCAAATGTTGACTCACAATAATCAGTGGCTGTAAGGCAGTTCGTATACATAATAAACATTTACTGCCTTGAATACCATAACAAATGCTATTGTATTTCTAAATAAAGACTCAATATATTTGCTTCTATCATTAGGGAAAACATCGTAAGTAAACTAGTCTGTTCCGCTGGATAGGTAGCCTGTATACGGCGATACGGTTCTCTACCTATCACGTTGGGTGCTGTCTATCTAGTAAAACGCGAGCTTTGAATAACTTTTGCCTTACTTATCTTTGGGCACTCAAGACTCTGACTACCTCGTATACACAAATCGTGAAGCATATATTATTAATCATAAGAGTGTTCCCAACAATAGGTCATAATATATTAATTCCGATGTTCGATGATAACTACAAACCCAATTTTATTGAGTACCCGCTCCAGCTTCGCACGGGTATAAAATATATAGCCACCCCACTATTTAATAGATGTTATTATACATATAAACCTTCCTCTTGAATCACTCTATCTATTTAAAAAACTGCATCAAAATCCGTTGCGTAGTTTCAAAGATTTAAGTATACAAAGGGACATAGAGACAAAGAAAGCGACTTTGTTTTATACTATGTAGTGATTTAACACAACCTGACAACATTCAGGTCATGCCTCTATCACAGATAATATAATACTAGCCTCTATGTGTAATGATAATATTTATGCATTTACGTTTTAGGTTTTTCTGTAGGATAGATTCAGATATAAAAGGCTTTAATTATAAAAACAACTGTTACTTTTTTCATAACAAGAGATTAGAGATAGGTAATATTATTAAAAAATTAAGTGTGACTAAAACTTATTTAATCTTCAATATAACTTATTTTACAGCTTTGTTTGTTTGAAGATAGCATAATTTAAGGGGCATATAACTGGATTGTATAGTTTATTTATTTATTGAATTTATATATATCCTCAGTCGTCTATGGTGCGTCTACAAAGTCAGCAGCTCAGTGAAAGTTGAAAATACATATAATTATTTTCGGCAGAATATTTAGTCAATTGTGATGCCAAACTGGCTAAATATGTTTGCGTTGGGATTATATTTGGATCCTCGACTGGAACGAACCGAAGAACAAGGAAGAGAAAAATTTGAGCTTCGGTTTCGTTTTTCTTCGGTTGTAGCGGCTGTCGGCGTTGGTGTAGCCATGGTGACTGAATAACAAGTGCAAACGCCGTTGCTTCAGTGTTTGTACTTGAGCCGACATAACCTAAGTGATGAATGGCTTAATAAATAAATAAAAAGCAGATATACCCTCGATATACATGTATGCTAATCAATACTTAAAACTAAATTAAAACTATCTTCATATCTGACACATATGCCTCTATGGCAGTATACAGAATTATATATACAAAACAAACAAACGCATTCACGACCATTAACCCTTGCGGGGTAGTCAGAGGTTCAGATGTCCATCTCCGCAATTGCGAAGGTAGTAATTATATATATTAAGTTATATACATAATAATCAAGAACTTCAATTACTAATAGCGGTTGACAGAAACTTAAAACATAAAATCTTTTCAGCTTCGTTTATCAATACCAATAGCATCTTATATCTGTTTCATTAGTATCCTAACTGTAAAGACATTAATAAAGAATAATAAACTAATTCTAAATAAATTTGTACACTCTACGACATTCGAAAAATGGCGGCTAGTTCAAAGTCAAATGTTTTTATTGAACATAAGTACAAGTACAGTACTTTCATTGAAGGTCAAAACATTTGCCTGACACTGGTTGTCTCTTATCATTGAAATTCTACCGTTGGTTCGGAAGCCCTGGCTCGGAGAAGAACCAACCAGAAACTCCGGCTTTCAGGATTTTTCGCCCAGTGCCAGTTACAAAACCAAATTATACAGAAACATAATTATTTATGCACATATCGCTTAGATGCACTCATTGCCAACCCTGAGCATCGGTAAGGTAGTCTCCGACCGCGTAGTAAGCGCCCCGGACTAGTCGGCTCTTAACTTTGCGTCCTTTACGTTACAGTTATACTTCAAATTACGTCCCAGACTAGCATGGAATATAGAATATACAATTTCTAATTTTTTTTATAATGACGAGTATGTACGTAATAGAAAGTAAAGCTGGACGGGGTAGGCCGCGTAGAACTTATACAGAACAAATTTAGAGACATTCTTATCAAGGCGGGTGTAGGTAATGAAGAACCGAACAGCGTGTATGAGAAGGTTAATGGGTGTGATTGACGCAAGAGAGATTTGTCAGGTTCGTTTCAATCGATAGTCTCTGCCTTTAGAGGCATAGATATATTATGTATGTATGTACACAATAGAAAAACAAAACAAAAACTATATCACTATTAATAATTGTTCATTACATGTTTACATACATACATACATTGAACATTGTTCTAATGAAAGTATATTATTATCTTAATTCTCAATCTAGATATCTATAACTTTATTCTTTTAGTTCAATTACCTGATTTACTTTAGCTTATCGTTCAAATAAAGCCCTAGTTTTTGTCTAACCTAATTGATTTGGGTATTTTATTACGTTTTGGACTTAATATTGGCTTTTTTAATTAGTATTTGTTCTACTTTACGACAGTAATATTGTGTTTATATTACAATAAACATAATAATTATAAACGTGTTTTTTATATATTCGAGTATTGATCTCATGTACAAAGAATACTAGTTTAAATCTATGTTATTTTAAAGATTTGTTGATAGAAATAACTGTTTAATAGTAAAAATATTAAATAAACTAAAAAAAGTGTTTATAAAAATATTTTGGTTACATTATATAATTTGAAAACTGTAACTATAGTAAAGAACTAAACTATTCAGCCAAGATTTTCCATTCAGCCAATTCAAAATGGATGTATTTCCTGAAACTAATCAACAGTCAAATTCCGTAAATATTCTTAAATATGCAGAATTTATTGGATTTTTCCCCATTGCATTCGCCATATTGTTAATCGCAGCAAGACTTATGTTTATTCTATGGAATGCTGGTAAGTCAATTTAATTTATATAACTTTAAATATTACTTCCTATAATGTAACTTTTACCAAAATATTAATAGATTACTCGTGTCTCTTGCGAGGTAGTCGAACGTAGGGTAAAATTAGTATTTATAACATACAAATTTCCCATCTCCACAATCGCGGAGGTAGTAATTCTATGGCCACCACGAATCCACGTGTTGACCAGATAGTCAGTACTCAATGTGACAGGTGGGCAGCCGTGACGCCATTTACAAGCACTGACTATTACCTGTTCGGGCTTAGCAATACCTTATGAGCTTCACATAATTTTACGAAATGAGTTTATGGTCCAATATATGTGCATTCACGACCGAACAACGCTTTCGGGATAGCCTTTAGGCACTCGAAACCCACATTTTTCTTGACCCTTATCTAACGTGACAGGTGGTAAACCATATCACCGAATACAGATACTATAGTGTATTCGCGTTAAGAAAATAGTGACGTCATCATTACCCAAACGATTTGACCAATGAGACATGACAACGGTTGTCTGCGATTGGTCAATGTGACTGTTTTCTCATTCACTCTCGTCTCATTGGCCGGTGTAACGTCTGAATATTATGACGTCACTATTTTCTTAACGCGAATACACTATAACTATTGTCTAGTGTACTGGGTGAAGTGGAAGGGCGGCTACGTAGAAGCCGGCCCAATTAGACATATGACAGTCAGATGGACGCCATTTTAAAAAGGGTGACGTTAGGAGTACCTATAACAGCCGAGTGTGTGAACTTTTAAGGATCCGGACAGATGGGGATCCGATCTGGTTTGTGTGTCAATTTCGACAAATATGTATGTGTGTATGTATGTATCTACACTAATTCACTTCCTATGTTATAGAACTCCAATTTGATAGGTAGATAAGATATGTGATAAAAGTAGTATGTAGAAAAACCGACTACGGACCAATAAAACTATTATTTATTGCTCTATTAAAATGATTACTAGTTAAGACGTAAAAAAGAATGATAACTAGCTGCTATTTTAAATAAGTTCATTTATAAGGAAATTAATTTAAACGAAATTGTAGTAGGACAGAAGATTTAGTGACGAAAATAGATAATGTTAAGGTGATTTGGGCACATGGAGCGGATGGATGAAAGGAGGGTTACGGAAGTATGTATAGCCAAAGTGGAAGGTAAAGTTGAACGGGGTAGGCCGCGTAGAACTTATACAGATCAAATTGGAGACATTCTTCTCAAGGCGGGTGAACGTAGTGTGAAGAACAGAAGAGCATGTATGAGAAGGTGAATGGATGTGAGTGAAGCAAGAGATATTTGTAAGGAACGTTCCAGGTGGCGATCGATAGTGTCTGTAATGGACGTAGAGGCATGCATATATCTTCAATATTATTTTTCCCGAAAGTTAACGAAAAATTATAGTTCTCTTATTATAGTATCCAAGCTTGTGTCCATCTCACAAAGGATGGAAGTCGTGAGTATATTATTAAGAATGTGTATGTAGTAATTTAAACACTAGTTTACTAACTTAGAACATACATTTAATAAGACAATAGGCTTTTAGGCATTATAGGTTTAAGCTTAATGACTAGTTTAATCTAAGTCTATTATTAGCATTGTATTACTAACTGAGAGACAAACGTTAACTTAGATTTTAGTAGCCTATATATAAAGTAGATAAAAGTTGTGAATTTTGAAAAGTGAAAAGCTTAAATGATTTTGCTGTTAATAAATTTACTGCGTAGTTAGTGCACTATAAGTGTCTATTAATTAAAATTTTGTTCTATTAATTTACATAATTTTCTTTTTATTCAAATAATATTCAAAAAGTTTATAATAGTGTTTTATAAGTAAACAAAGTTTAAAATATGAATTAATTTAACCTGATTTTACTATTTTCTTCAAAATGATGCAACTTACAGAAGTGCTGATATTATAATTTATTTTAAAAATTAATCAAAGCCTTTCCACCTCTCATTCAAAAATCCCGCCACCTGTATATTTATTCCAAGAACTAAATTTCTTAAAAAGTTTCTCCTAAAATGTCGTCAACTGAACTACCCCACGATATAAATAGTGATCTTACGGGTCCTTTACACCACGTAGTGAAACAAGTGTGGTTCCGAATGGTGATATCACCATTAGTGATATCACTTTTCATCATTTTATGGGTGTTCTACAACTGTACCAGGAAATGGGTGTAAGTATTTTGATTATTATTATTGTGTATATTTATATAACCTAAAATGGAAGGGCGGTTACATAGGGGCTGGCCCAATAAGACATGTGAGAGTCAGATATTGAGAAAGGGTGACGTTAGAAGTACCTATAACCGCCGAGTCTGTATGAGAAGATGTGGATCCATGATCTCTGCCTACCCCTCTACAGGGAAATGGACGTGATATGCATGTATGTATGTACAATAATGACTAAACACACGTGGCTGAAAACTAAAAGTCGTGTACACAACTGGGCAATAAATAAAAACTCTCACGTCAACGTGACGTCGCCAAGATGGCGTATCTAATTAACAGCTGACTTTGACGTTTGGCGGCAATCTGTGTACAAACAATTGGCGAGAAAACAAATGAAATTATCTGTTCTATGTATAGGGTGAATGTTTTTATTTACGATAGAAAAGAGTTATTTTTTAATAATATATATCAATTCACTTATGTAATTACGAGTATATATTGTATGCTATTTCGAATGGATAAACCCATGGATAGATATTTGATGTACTTACACAAATGAATGGACATCATCTAATCCCGTTTGAGGTGTACAGTAGGTTAGTGACACAATATTTCCTTGCTTTAGCATTATTTTGGTGACAAGTTTCTATCCCATTGCACAAGAAATTTCATTCATCCCTTATTTTACTATATTGTCGGAAAGAAAGGTACCTTTAGTTTTATATTCATGTACATATACATTAACATAATCTGTACAAATTTACACAAAATAAGATAATAATTTATGTGGTTACGTAGTATGAAGAACAGAAGAGCATGTATGAGAAGGTTAATGGGTGTGAGTGAAGCAAGAGAGATATGCCAGAATCGTTCAGGTGTCATAATAGTCTCTGCCTATCCCGTTGGATACGTAGAGGCGTGAGTATATGTATGTATGTAATAATACGAACATTTTTTTAAATATAATTGTAATCATACTGTAGAATCGCTTTTGCTAAAACAATGCGTATTTGCTAACTACTCAATGAATGTTTGTTTTGAAATCCTCAGTAGTTAATAAAGTGGTTGGAAGTGATATTGTAGTGTTTTATGTGAGAAATAGTGTTGTTTTTAATAAATTGCGTGATTTAATATATAAAAAAGGTATGATAGGATAAAAAAATAGAGTTTGGTCATCTCTAGCTAAGTTTTTCGGAAAAAGAAATAAGTATACATAAATATATTAGTAAAAGTATAACATTTACCCCTTAGTAAACGTAAAAGATACTAAGCAACACAATTCTCGAGTTTTTGTTAGTAAAGAGAATTTTAGTATAAAAAGAGTATTAGTCATAAAAAGTTTTATATAAATTTAACTAAAGAATTTTTCCTTTCTAAAAATAAAATAATTTATACAGCCATTTTAAATACCTACTCATTAATAGAGAAAATATAGAAAACCTTAACCATTTCTGTCATATTGCCAATAGAGAAAAAAAAATTACAACATTCCTATAAATAATTTATTTTTATGGCAAGAATCCAAAAGAAATGGTGACGCGAGCCTTGGGTATGTTGGTGTTATGCCATGTCTAGCGTCGAATTTTGTTTAGTATTTACTTTTCTTTGAGATTAACTATCTCGTGTCTGTGAAGATAAATAATAATATTAAATAATTAATAATTTGAAAAGTAAATTCTAGTACTAGATTTCATTACGTAAAAAAATGTCTCTATCAGTTTTTATGACACTTTAAACTTAAGTTTTCTTTGTAAGTTTTAAAGAAAAGGCCCAAATAACTAATTACCATTTAATTAAAAAGCTAATTAAGAAACTTTTTAATTTAAAACAATAAAAAATAACAATAAGTGTATGTAAATACTATTATTTTATTCCTAATCGATAAAATGATAGAAAAACATTAATATTTTTAAAACAGCATTTAAAGTACAAATAAACTATATCTAGACCACAATAGTATTCACCTATAAATGACTATTAGTGCCTATTACGGTGTCTATAACAATAAACATGTGGAAAGATGACTTAGAAAAAGTGTGTAAAGTGCTCTATGTAATATTCGTACCCATACTAGTGTATGTGCTCTACTTAGCTTTCGCCTCTATTATCAAGGTGCTAGAGTTGTATTTAGAAGGTGAGTTTTAGTTCTAACGTTTACATCTTGGAGTAATTAATAAGAGGAGTGGGCCTTACGCAATATTTGCTTAGAAACTAGCGTGGCAATACGCGGGGTGAAACGAGGTACTCGAGATGGAAGGGATTTTACAACCAATTAAAACACGGCATCAGCCAATCAAATTAGGTATCTTCTTTCTACTACACATTTTAAGACGCCGCACCAATTAAAACACGCCATTTGGCCTCCGCACCGCGTAACGGGGACCGCTCCTTACACCGGGTCCTCTTTATATTAAATTTGGTTCGGGGTTTACCTACTTATACAAACATAATAATAAAAATAATCACGCCTGATACCCTGTAGACAGAATCCTGATAAACCACTTTCGCTTTATTGACTGTCATTTGTTTTAATTTTACCGGCCTCTACGTAACGGCCCTTCTACTTCACCCACATATATTTTCTTTTTGCCAATCATATACACGTCTTAACTTCCCTAACAGGATAGGTAGAGACTATCGAACTGACGTCTTAATTCTACATTCATACATATGTCACCCTTTTTTAATATGGCGTCTCTCTGACTGTCATATGTCCTATCGGGCCGACCTCTAGCCGTCCTTTCACCTCAACATATTTTTTTAATAATTAATTATATGTATACATTAGTTTCATTTTATTCGAGAAAAACGTAGTTTTTAGCTATGCAATCGGGATTCGAACCCGTCAACATCGTCATCAATATATCACTTAATCAATCATCATCAAAATTGATAAAATTGTTTTTATATGGAACATTGGTCACAAGTTACTAGCACTTCGATTCCATTTATCCCTCTAAGAATACATATACACCTCCTTTAATCCCGTTCGGGGCTGACAGAACCTTGGAGATACTCCTATGTCACTTTTTAGCATGAATAATGAGATTGTGATGTTTTATGGAACTTTGGGGAAAGATTTCTAGCCCATCGCTCAATAGATTACCCCTAGTCCCTTAGTCGTCTCCTACAACATACCAGGAAGACCGGCAGCTAGTTAACATTCTTTTTACATCTCTGATTAGCAGGGATACGTAGACAAATTAATATATATATAACATAATACGGTGAGGGAAAACATCGTGAGAAAACCAACCTGTTCCCCGAACAGGTAATAGTTAGTGCTTGTAAATGACAACATGGCTTACCACCTGTCACATTGAGTACTGACTATCTGGTAAACTAGTGGGCTTGAGGTGGCTATATAATAACTACCTCCACGATTGCGGAGATGGAAAACTGAACCTCTTACTACCCCGCAAGGGTTAATGGTCATGAACGCGTTTGTCTGTTTGTCCATTTACCCCTATAATGTATGTATAGGCGGTTACGTAGAGGCCAGCCTAATAAGACATATAACAGTCAGATAGACGCTATATTGAAAAAAGGTGACTTTAGGAGTAACTATAACCGCCGAGTGTGTACGAGAAGATGTATGAGTATCAATGAAGCGAAAGTGGTCTGTCAGGATGGGGACAAATGGGGGTCCGTGATCTCTGCCTACCCCTCTACAAGGAATCAGGCGTGATGTGTATGTATGTATATAGAATGTGAGCATATCTTATCGCTTCAAGATAAAAACTATTAAGAATTAATGCGAGAAACGTTTATCAAATAATCAGTTGAATTGCAAAGGTGAAAAAATTGTTGCTATTTTTTTCCATTTGTAATTTATTATTTTTGTAATTCATTGTCGCGGTTTACAAACAGTGTTGTGAGTGATAGTAGTTCGTGTTTACAAATTGTTTGTTCAAGTTTACAACTAGTTGTTAGGTTTTGAAAATGAACGCCGTTCAATTGTTTCTAGTGTTTGTTTTTTCATTAGGTATTATCGTTTATCTAATTGAATACCTTTATAATCGAAGTAAGTACCAATCTATCATATTTATTAAGACCGTATTAGTACATACATACATACACATCACGTCTGATTCCCTGTAGAGGGGTAGGCCGAGATCACGGATCCCCATTTATCCTTGACTACTTTCGCTTCATTGACATTTATACATCTTCTCATGCACACTCGGCGGTTATAGGTACGTCACTCTTTTTATATAGTGTCTAGTCTGGGACGTAAAGAGAAATAACTAGCTGCCGTTCATGTCTGCATATAGTAGGAAGTAATGAAGGTTCAATGGAATCTATTGGGAGATGGGCTAGCAACCTGTCGTAAATTCTTTATACACACAACTAGTGACCCGCTCCGGCTTCGCACGGGTATAAAATATAGCCTACGCCACTAATTAATGGATGTAATTATACATATAAACCTTTCTTTTGAATCACTCTATCTATTAAAAGAAACCGCATCAAAATCCGTTGTGTAGTTTCAAAGATTTAAGCATACAAAGGGACATAGGGACAGAGAAAGCGACTTTGTTTTATACTATGTAGTGATTCAACTCCGATATCGTTATTGATTCTAAAAGTAACTAAGATGTTGTTATGTATCTGAGATTCTGTCCATCTCTTAAGTGGTTAAGGGTCGAGAATGTTTTTATGTTTGGAATTAATTTTGACATGTAAATAGAGAATAAACTTAAGAAAGAAAATAAATACGTTTTACCACCGAATGTTTATGTAGAGATGAATGCATGTTCCTTACATTTTATTAACATTCTATAATACTTTAGTTATTACATTAGGTAGCAAGACAAAAATAAAAAACCTTCACGACCATTATTCCTTTTGGGGTATTCAAAGGCTTTGAATACTTTTGTTTGTACCTCATCAGAAATAATTTCCCATAACTATAAGATAGATAAGATAGCCGAACATTAACCCTTGCGTGGTAGTCAGAGGTTCAAATTTCTATTTCCGCAATAGCGAAGGTAGTAATTCCATGGCCACCTCGAATCCATGTGTTGACCAGATAGTTAGTACTCAATGTGACAGGTGGTCAGCCATGTCGCCATTTCCAAGCACTAACTGGACTAACTGTTACCATGGGCCCAAATCCACTAATGATTTTGCAAAATCATAGTTTAATATCATTTAAATAACGTCGTGAAGTTGTTAGTGGAATAACGAAAGTCACTAATTTCGACCATTTTTAGCGAAATTTGTACTTGTGAACTAGGTACCCAACTTCACACTAGTGTTGAAGTGATATTAAACTACGATTGTGCTGAAACTCTTTAGTAGACTTGGGTCCCTGTTCCGAGGATTAGATAGGTTTCCTCACGATGTTTTCCTTCACAGTAGTTTGTGCATTCTGCAATTAATTTATTTTTATTCTAGATACATAAGTATATCAAAAGTAATCCCAATAATGCATAGGTTTCGATAAAACCACTTATGTCAGACAAAATGGAATCCAGATTAGATAATACCTAAATTCCATACCTATTAACAGTACAGTGAAAGATATAAGAACTAGTAAACGTGTGTGCAGTTATAAATAAATATAAACAAACATTTGTTTTCACATAAATTGCTTATTTTAATCATATTTAAGATAAAATTAACCATTTAAAACTGACTGCATAAAATAAAGAATCAAATATCTCAATTTGTACTTGTGTTATTCTCTTTTGCTTAGTAAATAATAAATATAATATTAACAAAAATAAATAGACATTTAACAACTGTCAAAAACTTTGTGTCAGTTTTCGTAATAGTCAAAATGGATAGAGGGCCTTACTACCTCCTATCTCCAATAATCTTCTGTTCGTTTATGTTTTTGTGCGTATGCCTGAAATATTGCGTCGCCTGTCTATATTGTAAGTAATTTCTCAGGGACCCTAACTAAGAGTCTAAACACTAATGCAATATAATTATTCTAAGTGACATGAATCAATGAATTCAAAAAGCGATTGACATATCGATTGACGAGTGACTGACAGAACGCGATGTCATTTAGTATTGCACTATTATTTTGTTTTATTTCTTTTTAGACGATTATTTCTGTAATCTTAGAATTTGCCCACTTGACTTGATGCCCAGGACAAATAATTCCAGTGCTAGCTAAGATATTAACTAGCTTCCTTTCCTTCTAACATGTAGAGAAGGCAATGAAAGATTAATAATCACATCTCCGATAGATATAGAATATTGTCTTACCCCAAAGTTACTTCTATTCAGCAGTGTCACTCCGATCTTTGGAATAGGCAATAGTCAATTCCTTTACACGGTGATAGAACACCACCTGTCGTTAGGTGCTGACTTTTAGCTGAAACTTGAGCTTAGAGTGACGAAAACCTGATAAATACGAAAATATGCACTTGGACCTCTGACTATCTCTAAACGATTAACGTTCGTGAAGCTTAAGTTTTTTCTATATTACCTCGCTGAGAACTTATTTACTTAGATACATACATACACATCACGACCGGTTCCCTGTAGAGGGGTAAGCTGAGATCACGAATCCCTATCCATCTAGATACAAATCACTTTCGCTTCATAAACACAAACACACTCGGCTGTAGGTATTTCTAACGTCACCCTTTTTTCAATATGGCGTCTATCTAACTGTCAAATGTCTTTTTATGTTATTTAGTTCTTATTTTTGTTTATCGTCATTCATTAATTACTTTTATCTCTCTCATCTAGCAGATAAGACGATAATTTCGGCCAACGATAAACTACACCACAATTGAAGTTTGTAAAAACAGGTCTATTGAGTGCGAATAAGCAATTTTGTGATAGTCATCATGTGTCAACATGCATGAATATGTTGTCATGATAATCATTTTCACGTTTCCCACAGTGATGTTGTTTTTAATCATTATTTTGATTATACTTTTGGTGTATTTGTATCAGAAAATTAAGGAACTATGTAAGTTTATCAATTTATTTAGATTATTTGCCTATTTTTTATGATAGTAATTAAATTTCGTGCCATATTGAAAAAGGGTGACGTTAAAAAAAGACAAACGCGTTCACGACCATAAACCCTTGCGGGGTAGTCAGAGGTTCAGGTGTCCATCTCCGCAATGGCGAAGGTTGTAAATTCTATGGCCACCTTAAACCCACGTGTTGACCATATAGTTAGTACTCAATGTGACAGGTGGTAAGCCATGTCGCTATTTACAAGTACTAACTATTACCTGTTCAGGGAACAAGTAGGTTTCCTCACGATGTTTACCCTCACCGTAGTATTCGACGCATTATGTTAATGTATTCTTATTACGAATAGATAGTCACTATTTGACGTGACGTTAAAAGTACCTATAACCGCCGAGTGTGTATAAAGAGGTGTATGAGTGTCAATAAAGCGAAAGTTTGTCAGGATCGGGACAGATGAGAATCTGTGATCTCTGCCTATCCCTCTACAGGAAATCAGGCGTGATGTGTATATATGTATCTATGTAAATAAGTGTTCGTCGAGTATATATAGCAATAAACATAAGCTTCACGAACGTTAATCCTTTTGAAGTAGTCAGAGATACAGTGACCTCTATCAAGAAACTTGCGTAATGTGTATGTATGTCCCGAGCTAATATGAGACATAAATACAATACTAACTAGCTGCCGTTCTTCCCGGCATGTCCTAAAGGGCAACTAAGGGACTACACTACTGTTACATTGGTGACAGGTTGCTAGCCTATCGCTTAATAGATTCCATCCATCCTTAATCACTTAGTCGCCTCTTACGACATGCTGTGAAGAACGGGAGCTATATAGCATTCTGTTGAAGAAAGACCTGTCTCTAATCATTATATATACATGCACATCACGCCCGTCTCCCAAAAGAGGGGTAAGCAGAGATCAAGGATACGCTTTTGCCCGTCAGTACAGTCATATGGAAAATGGCTTTCGGTTCATTAATCCATGCACCTCCTCATACACATTCTACAGTTATAGGTACTTTGAATATGATCCTTTTGTGTAAGTCTTATTTTGTTGATTGTTATATTTAATTAATTTTACATACATCATTAACTTTATATAATCCATAATTCACTTAATGCTTATGTTAACCAATTTTCATATTACATACATATATTCACGCCTTTACGTCCAAAAGGGGATAGGCAGAGGTCATCGATCGCCACCAGGAAAGATCCTGACTAGTTTCACTTCCACCCATTAACCTTTTCATACTATTATATGCAATAGACAAAAAGACAAACTCATTCACGATCATTAACCCTTGCGGGGTAGTAAGAGGTTCAGGTCCATCTCCGCAATTGCGAAGATATTAATTCTATGGCTTACTCGAACCCACGTGTTGACCAGATAGTACTCAATGTAACAAACAGGTGGTAAGCCATGTTGCCATTTACAAGCAATAACTATTATTTGTTCGGGGAACAGGTAGGTTTCCTCACGATGTTTTCCCTCACCGTAGTATTCGATGCATTTCGTAAATGTGTTTTAATTACGAAAATGTACATAGAAATTCATTAAACTTCATTTCCATTGGTACATGCTCAAGCGGGATTTGAACCCTGTAAATGTATGTAATAGCTAAATGCTTTTTTTTGTAATAGCTAAATTTAACTTCTAGTGCTTTAATCAACTTATACGATCATACATACATACATATCACGCATGTATTCGCACAAAGGGGTAGATAGAGATCGTTAATCCTCATTTTTTCCAATCCTGACCAAACTATTTCGCTTTATTGTTATCCATATACCTACTCATACACACTCGGTGGTTAGAGGTTCTACTCTGACAGACCTTTGTCTGTGTATGTTAAATTTATATCTACTTCTATCTATGCCTTTAGGTAAAACCGTCTTATGTATGTATACTAGCGACGCGCTCCGGCTTCGCAGTGATATAAAATATATAGCCTACTCCACTATTTAATGGATGTTATTATACATATAAACCTTCCTCTTGAATCACTCTATCAATTAAAAAAACCGCATCAAAAACCGTTGCGCAGTTTCAAAAATTTAAGCATACAAAGGGACATAGGGACAAAGAGAGCGACTTTGTTTTATACTATGTAGTGATATACCTCCTCATACACACTCGAGTGTCAATCAAACGAAAATAATTTTTTAAATGACAGTTGGAGATCTGATCTCTGCCTACCCCTAACAGAGAAACAGGCGTGATGTGTATGTACGTAAGTAATTGATACATTCTTTCGTAACATACGAAGTCTATTATCCAATTGAACCTTTAAACAGTAGTTCCTTTGACCCCAAATGGGTCAAACGTTTAGACCATATTCAGTATAAGTAAATGATAATAAAAAGTATATAAATGATATTTTATTTACTATGATAGACAGGGTCATATCACGATAAATTAATAAAGATATCTGATTACCTTTATTTTGCCCGACGTTATGATATGGTATCTCATAGTAAATAAAATGAGTATAAATCGCGAGTGTTTAAAAATAACTATATAAATGATAATAATGAACATATAAATGATAATAATATATATTTAATACGTGATAGTGTGAACTATATTTTTTTCCATTTTGTTTTCTTTGTCATTGTGAAGAAAGTGACTTATTTATATAAATTAATGTGGTATGTGAAATAAGTAGTGTGTGTAATAATTCGTCATATATATTTCATATTAGTGTAATAAATAAATTAGTATTAAATGTGAAATGAAGTGTTGTAAAGTTAATTTCATAGTGTTGTGGACATGTGAATAAATTTTTTGTTTCAAATTATAAACGATTTTGAATATTCATTAATAATTCAATTGAATGACAATTTGTGCAAGAAAAGAATTAAACATATTTATTTTGTGATGTTTTATGGTTATTTCATATTAATATATGACAGTATAATTTATTTTCATTGATATTTAATTACAAACGTAAAATTTTAAAATTACATATTTTTTAATAACTTTTACGCTTGATATAAATTAGTTTACAAAACAAAATAATTATTACTTATTTTAAATTAGATTATAATCAATATGTGTATATAACCATACATATATAATTATTGATCACCGATAGATAAATTCAAAGTCGCAATAAAAATAAAAAGTTTAATACACCTTTCTTGTTTATATCTGTCATTACTACTTAGTTCCAAATATAACAAAGAGATGTCACTAGTGTTTACACAATCTATTATCGGACCAAATCGATAAAATACGAAATGTTCTTTGTTATTCTATAGTCTGCTTATCAGTATGATTAGATAAAGGAAATGTATTTGTTGTTTACCCGTCTCCAAAATCGAAGTAAAACAAATGTTTGTAGACTACTGTGTGCGAATATTATTACTTTTTACCTTTTTTGTTATATTTTTTTTAAACAAAATGATTTCTTCGTTTGTTGTAATTTTGTTTGTGGGTTTATTCGTTTTTCTTATTATGTGGTGTTCTTGTGTCAATCAATTCATCAAAGCACGTGAGTATTTATATGTTAATGCACGTTAATGTATAAAACCTAGCTATTATTTGCATATTTCTGCAAAATATACAACAAATTAAACATGTGACAGTACAGTCAGTCAGTCAGATATATCATTTTTTTTATATTGATCAAAAACTTCCTTTAAATTACAATAGATGGCGCAATTTAATATTAACTAATTTATCAATCTATACTATGATGATGATCTCATTTACACCAAGTTTATTTAAATTTTCAATTAATATGTTATTAAAATTTAAATATGTGAAACTTTTAGTTCTGCCCATCCCTTGAGTATGTATGTAAAATATGACTAAGGGATCTTACCTCGTTTTTCTGTTTACCCCAAGAGAGCAAAGGTTACGTGATGCCTTGTACCATCATAGCAAAACTAATCAGGCCATTACTCATATCAATAATTATAAAGATACTGCGATAATTTTATTTTATCATTACCGTATCAAGATTGGACTAAATCAGTAATTTCTTTGCCAGTTTAGTGGTCGCATTGAAAATAAACAAATAATAAGTTGTTTTAGTGGAAAAAGTGATGTAATTGAATTGTTATTCAAAATGACGTACATTTTGAGTATGGCAATATTTGCCTTTGTAAATTTGTCTCTATTTTGGATTCTCTATACGCTTATTATGAAATTGATAAGTAAGTACATTTATTTATCTATTTTCCTCATTCATAAATTAATTTACTTATTATCACATTCGAATGGCGACCGCGTCTTGGTAAACGTAGTGTAGGACGCCCCCCTGCTAGATGGACCGATGACCTTAAAAGGGTCGCTGGTAGTGGTTGGCTGAGGGCCACGAGTGATCGTGTTTTGTACCCTTGGGGAGGCCTACGTTTCAGCAGTGGACTGACATAGGCTGATTGATCGAATATCACATACACGTCACGCCTATTTCCCTGTAGAAGGGTAGGCAGAGATCAAGGATTCCGCTCTTTGACACGCATACGCCTCCTCATACACACTCGGCGGTTAAAGGTACTTCTAACGTCACCCTTTTTAAATGAGTATCATTGAATATTATTTCTTTGAAATAGTGTGATAAGGGAAGGTTGCGGTTTGAAAGAAGATGTAGTGACTAAGATTGAAAAGAGCATGCTTTGATGGTTTGGACATGTTATGCGGATGAATGATAGCAGATTGTCAAATAGAATATATGTGAGTGAAGTGGAAGGGCGGTTACGTAGGGGCCGGCCCAATAAGACATTACTTATTATCACAAATAATCCATCACAATCCCAATGGTTATATACTGCGGCTTAACCACCTGATCGCTAATCGTAAAGTCTTGGGTGCGATTCCCGGTGGAGGCTGAGTTAAGAACTACGCTTTTCGTATGTATATCAGACTGGTCGTTAATTATTTTACTATACATGTATTGATCTATGTATAATAAGTTTATATTGGTTAAATATACGTAGACTACTACACTTAACACAAGTCTTAAATGTAATTACTAACGGGCTAGTTCAATTGGTGTAATAGTGTCCCAAATATTGTTATATACAAATCCCATACTAGCATACATAACAGAGTAACATTATTCAGTATTATATCAATAGTATTCACGACACTCTTGTGTTTAGGGTAGTCAGAGATCAAAGTTCCCGTTCCTCCAGGGCCCTTACTCCACTAATGCATTGTAGGCACAATATTACTTCAGTATCGATACAGTAATACTTCAGTGGCCGTAATTTGACACTTTTAGCACAACAACGACAAATTACGGCCACTGAAGTATTACTGTATCGATACTGAAGTAATATTCATGATTAATAACTAGCGGGACTTATCGCGTACGTTTTTATATACATATAATAAAGTTACCTTTATTAACCCGACGTTTCGGCTACGTTGCAGCAGCCATGGTCACGGGCAGACTGAGTTTTGATTTATATGTAGTAGAAACCCCGTTGATCCGTACGAAGCGCTTTGCTTCGTCCTTCTTAATGCGGACTGCTAAGGATTGGAATTCACTTCCCCCGTTTGTATTCGCGGTAAAATATAATAATAATATTGTAGGACCTTATTACACCAATTGAACTACCTCCTTGGTAAGTACATTTAAGACTTGTGTTAAGGGTACTAGTCAACGTATATTTAAGAAATGTGTACATATTATATATAGATAAATACATAAATACCATAATATAATCAACGACCAGACTGGAAAGCAGAAGAAAAGCGTAGTTCTTAACTCTGCGTCCACCGGAAATCGAACCCGGGACCTCACGATTAGCGTTCAGGCGTCTAACCGATCGCGCTACGGAGGTCGTCGTATATAACTTAGGTCCCTTCAAGGCTAGAGTGAATAGGCTATTACTGGACCAGCGAGTAACATCATCGACCTCATAGTCACTTACCATCAGGTGAGATAGGGGTCAATCGCTGGACAGTTATTAATAAAAAAAATAGTGGAATATGCCCCCTGATCTTTACATAATCTTTCGCTTCACTAACATCCATATACCTCTATATACACGCTTGGTAGATATAGATACTTATTTTAAGGCACGTGCTAAATGCGTGACTTATAGTTAAAATCATTTGGCGATTATTAGAATAAATATTTTGTGCTATAAATGTGTGAATGATATGCATAATATAACTATCACGACTGTTACGCTTTTCAGGGCAGTTAGAAGCCTATTTCATTACATACTGACGGCACCTAACGAAGTAGCATACATACACATCACGCCCGATTCACTGTAGAGGGGTTGGTAGATATCACGGATTTGTTCCGATACTGACTGAATACTTTCGCTGCATTGACATTCCTACTCCTCATACACATTCGGTTATAGGTACTTCTAACGCCACCCTTTATCTAGAATACAAGTATATAATATACCAATGTGTTCGTGTTTATTAATGCATATACATACATATACATTCACGTCCTTTAATCCCTTTCGGGGTGTACAGAACCTACACACGAAATACTACATTAAATCGATTTTAGCGGATACATGTTGTCGACTCGATTGTTATTCCGATGTTGTTTTGATCGTACTCTCGTACCCGAAATTATTAATATAGTCCTTTAAGTTCTATATACCCTTTAGAAGACACAGGTCGTGTGTCACCTTAAAATATAGTCACTAAGACAACTTCCGTCAATCTAGTTATCTGTGACACCTGATTAACAATACTGTACGTGACTTTCGACCGTTCAAAATCAATATTGCATTGTATAAAACAAAATTCTTGCTTACAAAAATGTAATGGAAATAATATTTTTGCGTAATACATTTCAAGAGATAAGGATATACTTCGAGATAATACCTAAAAGATGTTCTTATTCCACGTTCAAGTGATCTGGCTAGTTGTGTGGTGCAAATAACATAAAAAACATATTATATAACCTCAATTTTGATTATACATAGATAAATAACTATGTTTTGATATAAATATTTCAAAAATGTAAAAAGTGATCAGTAAAATTGTGTTTTTAAGTGTTAAACCAAAAAGAACTCACAGTTTCTCTCTTATTTCATTTAAAGTGAAATAATTAGTTGAAGAAACAAACAGTTTAACTAGTATCAAATATAAATATCTCATTTTACTTTAAATATACCAAAAAGTAATTTTGACGATTAAATTTTACCGCTGAAATAAGAAAAACCATCTGTCAATTTATTGTTCTTAATAATGGCGCCGTACTGGGACGAGGATAACTTAAAAATTGAAGTCGAGCAAGTAGTCTCCAACAATGAAGGTGGTATATCGGCCACCAGTATGGCATATATGACAGTAATGGCGGCAATTTTGGGAATGTCTTTTGTTGTTCTGTGTATTAAATTGGCGGCTTTACGTAAGTACTATTAATTATTCACGCTTTTATCTCTAAAAAGTAGATAGACAATCGTAGTATAAAGGTATAATCACGTTCTTATAGCCTGTGAGGTGGTCAGAAGCTTAGCGACAAAACATTGCCTCTGTTATTCAGGTTCAATATTGTTAGTTCACCACCTTGAGACTGTTGTGATTGATATGGAATATTGGTGACGGGTTATTAGCCCATCGTCCAGTATTCTACCGGTACAAAACAATTATACAACTACGTAATGTTATTAAATTTGAGAACACAAATTCAATTGATATATTTAATTTAAAAGGAATGTAGTTGACTTTATAATAGTATACATATTAATATACATAGACAGTCCTTTATCCCTTTTACACTGTGTGAACGGAATATGAATCTCCATAGTCACTTTTAACAAAAAAACAGTTGTGCAATTCAGTATCATATCATATCATTGAGTGATTCATTGATTTTTCCAAGTACTGTGTTTTATCAAATATCGAGAAAGTACACAATTTTTTCCATATAGAAAATTGACATTGGTATATTTTACGGTTGCGAATGTTTTGTTTCTAAATCCTATATCACCACCACAAATCTACATACATATATTCACGCCTTTACTTCCCCAACGGGATAGGCCAAGACTATTAGACCACCTGGAACGGGTGACAAATCTCTCTTGCTTCACTCATACCCATTAACCTTCTCATACATGCTCTTCTATTCTTCACTACGTACACCCGCCTTGAGAAGAATGTCTCCAATTTGATCTGTATAAGTTCTACGCGGCCTACCCCGTAAAACTCTTCCAAATTACAAATGTACCTCTATTACATATACATTCACGCCTCTCCCTTTCAAAGTGGACAAAATCTAGGAGATGTAATATATTCTCTGTTTTTAGCAAATTTATCGAGGTCATGTTGCCATTGATATACAATATTGTTGATGGTTTAAAGTTGCTATTTAATCGCCCAATAGAATAGATACCATTAACCAAAAAGTCCCTTAGTCGCCTCCTACGATATGCCGGGAAGAACGGCAGCTAGTTAATAATCTTTCTACGTTGCAGACTAAAACTATACAATTTGTTTATGCGTACAAAATAGATATGATAGCAGCTATGACATTCACTTTTTATTCCAATAATATGAGTACAAGCGTTTATCTATATACGAATTTGGGTTTTTTCTATAATTATGGTTTATAATGTACCCGATCTATTGCTACCTATCTACATTTCTTTTATATACATACGCTTTACGACTTGTGTATACACACTCCCTTTTTTATCATGGCAGGGTAGTCAGAGGCATGAATGCCCATCATCGAAATTTCGAAGGCATGTTAGGTATGGGTCATTCGAAGCCCGCGTAGACCACTAGATACATAGATAGCACCCAACGTGATAGATAGTGAACCGTATCGCAGTATACAGGCACTGGCTATTACCTATCTCGAGGCCTGTCCCCCGTCCGAGGGTCCGAGTAAGTAAGTCCGAGGTCTTACCCACTGGGCTACAGCCGCTATACATATAAATTAAATTTATTCATATATTAAATTATATCTTATATTATGTTTATATATTAAGGTTAATTTAATTTATTTGTTATTTAATTTAGTTGTCAATGGGCTAGAAGTCTGTTAACAATGTCTATGTTAATTCAATCATCACATCCCATATGAATACGATTTTACTTCATCATGGTTCTGTCTACCCTAAAGCGGTTAGAAAATCCCTAATCTAATTCAATGTTCATGTAAAGAACAACATTTGACGTAGCTCAGTTGTTTGGGGCTTGACTCTGTATCTGTAAGTACCTACAGGGTTCAAATCCCGCTAGAGCATGTACCAATTCAAATGAATTTATATGTACATTTTCCAAAAAAAAATAATTTTCGAAATGCGTCGAATACTACGGTGAGGGAAAACGTGAGGAAACCTAACTGTTCCCCAACATGTAATAGTTAGTGCTTGTGAATGGGTACATTGCTTACCACCTGTCACATTGAGTACTCACTATCTGGTCAACACGTGAGTTCGAGGTGGCCATAGATTTACCACCTTCGCAATTGCGGAAATGGACAGCTGAACCTTTGACTACACCGCATGAAAATCACTCAGCCTTTAATTCCTATAAACACAGTAATATTAATGATCATGAATATACGTTGTCACCCATATAGTCACTGAGCATGTTCTTTGGTCAATTTTGGTGATCTAACGAGCTATTAATTTTATTATAAAACAATTTATTAATGACCCATATAACTGCTGTAATAGTTATTTGCAATAAACTTGCGCATTTATATAAATAATCTGACTATATTATGTAATAATAATGTTCAGTGTTAATCTTAAAATACTATGTATATGTATTTTAATATACGCCTTATATACTTTTATTGTTAATCTTTGCCATATATGTAACAAAAACTAATAAAATACGGTAAGCTATCCCTAACACTTACGTTAAGTTGGTAAAAGTGTTCTATTGTAAGCTGTCACTTATAATTTCGTCTTACGGTTAAAGCTACGTACTTCGAAATGATTCAGCAAATTTCAGGAGCATGGTACGCTGCATAATATAATAGGGCTCGGTAGAACATCGTGAGCAAATCCATTTCGAAGCATGTTATCAATAACGCAAAATGCCAAAACACATATTTTTTATATTTATTGTCATATTGGTTATTATATTTATTATCACCTATTTATTGGGTAGTGCTTGTAAAAGCGACTCGGTTTACCACCTGTCACATTGAAAATTAAATTAAGTTTTATTCAATATAAGTACAGTAATAGCACATTCATTGAATGTTGAGATATATTGAGTGGCATTGGTTGTCTTACAACTATGACTCTACCGTCATTAGGTACTGATTATTTGGTTAACGTTTCGAAGTGGCCATAGAGTCACTACCTCCGTGATCGCGGATAAGTATACGCAAACCTTGATAAAAGGGTAAAAAAGATTGGGATCATGTTTGTTGGTTTTTCGTTTTGTTAACGAGTATAAAATATATAGCCTACTCCACTATTTAATGGATGTTATTATACAAATAAACCTTCCTCTTGAATCTATTAAAAAAAACCGCATCAAAATCCATTGCGTAGTTTCAAAGATTTAAGCATACAAAGGGACATAGGGACAGAGAAAGCGACTTTGTTTTATACTATGTAGTGATACAGCATATTTTCGGTATACCCCAATATTTTCGTCCCATTTTCCGTCCCATATCTCCGCACTCGAGCGTCCATGATGTTTTTATCGCTTCAATACTTTATCATATCTTTTATCAATGATTAAGTTTCACAACCATATCTTTATTTCACCAACACACACTGGATAGCCACGTCGTTACCAAAAACTAGTGGGAAAATATGAAAAAAATATGGTTGGCCATTGCTAAAGAGAGTAAAATCAACTACAATTTTCCACCAAGCTACATAAACGCGGATTAAAGGATTTAATGTGATTTGACTGGAAGAGAATTGATCCTTACGTTTATTGGAATAAGCGGTTAAGTGATTTTGAAAATGCGACCTCCATTCCGACCTCCAAACTCGAATTTTGAAGAAAATGAGTATTTGGAAAATGAGGTTTCCGGTGAAGTGACGTTGACGAGGTTGGCTGCCTATTATACCACATTTCTGGGGGCCCTTCTGCTAATATGGCTGTTAGTGTTCGCTTTTTTGAAACTCCTGAAATACAGTAAGTTTTGTTTTAATCTTGTCGCAGAAAGAAGAATTTTGGTTTTCGAACGGTTTTCGACTGAAACTTTTTCGTCATTTGCTATTTGGTAAAGAGTAGATCATTTAAGCCAATTCATATTCTAGAATTTGTCTTTCAAATAAGATTACTTCACTACATCTCAAGTGGTTATTCAATTACCAAATAACTTTCTAATAATATGGTTAGTCTGTTAGTTTATTGATTGATAAGGATTAATAGTTAGTTCTCTTTATTTATTTTAGGTTATGTTGAAATTTTACTTAGATTAATTAAATTTGGTAACCTAACTTTTATTTAGTCTCATTATATACTTAACTACAGTATACATCTTTGATGGATTTGACTATTTATTTCCACTTTTTACTGCCGTTTTATATCTGTTTATAATCAAACAAAATCGTATCCTAGAATAAGATGCATTAAATAGATTATTATTTACAGCACACTTGGTTCATTAAGATTTTTTGTTATGCAAATGTATTATCAGATTAAACATGCATATGTACATAACACTCATACGAAATATGATGATGTTTCTTTCACATCATTTACATCATACATACATCACCATACATACCATATCATCCATCCAGACAGGAACTCCATACTATTCTAGATAATCTTGATTATTCTGTGATTGTATTATTAAGCATCAAATCAATATCAGGATCTAACGTCAATTGATAATAATATGTGATATAATTATCATTATTGCATCATTGCGATTCAGGATTATGCCATTTTATATTCACGTCCTTTAATCCCTTTCGGGGTGGACAGAACTTCGGAGATATTATATCTTCTAGGTCAATGTTAGGGTTAACGATGTTATAATGGAACATTGGTGACAGGTTGCTAGGATAGATTGTTGTTTACCCCTAGTCCCCTAATCGTTTCTTACGACATGCGAGGAAGAACGGCAGCTAGTTGGCATTCTTTTTACGTCCCAGACTAGCACAGGACATTGACCATTAATGTTTTCTTGCAAAATATCTGGGCCCTTTACTCCACTAATTTCTTTTAGCTACAATATTACTTCAGTATCGATACTTTAATACTTCAGTGGCCGTAATTTGACACTTTTAGCACTCCACTAACAAATTTTGGCCACGGAAGCGCTATCGATCTACATCTGAAGTACTTCTGCGTCTGAAGCATTCTTTTTACGTCCCAGACTAGCACAGGATATTGACCACTAATGCTTTCTTGCAAAATATCTGTTCAATATCACTACAATACACAAAAGTGATAAAAGTAGTAAGTGTCATTTGTATGCGTCAATCATATAATGTAATATCTATTGAACCAGCTGATTTTATCATATCACGTAGAAGTTATCTCTTAAATTAATTACCTCTAATTAGCTAAATCACGACTAATTCTGAAACATCCGAGATTCAAATGTTATAAATAATGTAATAATGATATTCAGGACAATATTACACCAATTGAACTAGCCCCTTGGCAAGTTCATTTAAGAGTTATGTTAAGAGTACTAGTCAACGTATATTTAAGACATATGTACCTACTTATATATATATCATACATAGATAAATACATATATAGTTTTTATAATCATTAACCAGACTATAAAGCAGAAGAAAAGCGTAGTTCTTAACTCTGCCTCCATCGGGAATCTAACTCGGAAACTCACGGTTAGCGTTCAGGTGGTGAACCAATCACGCCACGGAGGTCGTCAAAATAAGTATGAACGCTTGTAACTAACGTGTGGCTTTTAAGAGTTGTATAGATGTATAAGAGTTGTATATGTAGTAGGTCGGCCAAGTATTAAAGTATTCCTATTGCACCAAAATATACATATGACATTCAGATAGACGACATATTAAATAAGAATGACATTTTGAAGTAATAACTGCCGAGTGTGTAAGACGATTGTAAGAAGAATCGAGACAAATGGTGTTCCGTGATCTCTGACTACCCCTTTTAGGTTGGGGAAATGGGCTTGATGTGTTAATATGAATCAATCAATCAGGCTATGTCAGTCCACTGCTGGACGTAAGCCTCCCCAAGAGTACGCCACAAAACACGATCACTCGATTACTGGATGAATTAAGATCACGCTTATATAATTATACTAGCGACCCGCTCCGGCTTCGCACTTCTGGCTATTTAATGGATGTTATTATACATATAAACCTTTTTCTTGAATCACTCTATCTATTTAAAAAAACCGCATCAAAATCCGTTGCGTAGTTCAAAGATTTAAGCATACAAAGGGACATAGGGACAGAGAAAGCGACTTTGTTTTATACTATGTAGTGATATTATATATCTAGCATAGAATCTTCTTAAATATGCCATGTGTATAAATATCATGTCTTATTGGGTCGGCCCCTACGTAACCGCCCTTTTACTTCACCCACATATTATATACCTTTCGTCAATCTATTATTCATCCGCACATGTTCAAACTGAAGCATGCCCTTTTCAATCCTAGTCACTACATCTTAGGTTCCGTCATAATATCAGCGTTACGGCGTCCATCATTCGTAA
>JAMBLF010001808.1:0-38643 GCA_030578115.1 Leucoptera coffeella
GTCCTCATTCTGTGAAAGTAAATAAATGCAGTAAGTACATACCTATCATGTCCAAAAGTATTTTCTTTCTTTCATAAGTGCTCGCGTAAATATAAACAATATAGGTTGCTTAGGGATTGGTTGTGCTGCGGCAAAAGCAGCCCCACGTTAACGGCACATTTTACCCCCTTTATGTCTAAGATACTTTGTCTCACATATAACAATCACTGCTCAAAGCATTAAATTTACACTGCATAACAAATTGTATCATTTAAGCTATCACCAATTTAATTCGTTTTGTGTTTCTTAAATAATAGGGTTTGTCCTCAAAATAGTAGATCTGTCACCAAAATGTAGTCACCAAACAATGCAAAATCAGTACCACAATAAATTACCTAAAATCCTGAGATATAAGGTCTAGTATCAAATAAATGTTTTTGTATGTATTATAACAGGTGTGTCCTAATAAGTATTTAAGCAAACTAATTTAAAGAGATCACCAATAAATCATATTATGTTACTAGAAAATTGCATTAAGTGCAAATAATAAATTAGGGTTGTCATCATCACTGATAGTATAAATTATATTTAAATAAATTTTTTTGCACAGTAGTAAATACAACAATTAAAGTCAAAATAATCAATACTTATTGTTTAAAATTATTACCACTGAACAATCAGCGCTGGTTTAAAATAGCTGGCTTATGGCTAGCAAATAGTAGATAAAACACTTAAAGTTAAAATAATCAATATTTATTGTTACAAAACAATAATCACTGAATAATCAGCGCTGGTTTGGATTTCGAAGGTCGCCCCCTTTTTCTTTTCTGGCCGATAAGCACATTTTTTGCTTCTGGTGGGGGGGTTGGCCAGCTTTAAGCGTATGGCTAATCCGATAATATGTTTGCACATATATTTCTTGTAAAACGCAGGGCAGTTGCATTTCAATATTGTGCGGTAGATCCACTCTCCATTTGCTGAACCATTGGACTTTGTATTTATCAAAATCAGTCCATGTATTTTCAAAGTTTTGTATTTTGTTTGCCTTACCAGCCGGTACTTCGTAGTGTTTAAAAGCATCGTCACTATACATCAGTATTACTTCTTTAGGCAACTTAGCCCATTGGTAGGCTTCTGTCCAGTCTTTCAGAGTCATAGTTGGTAATGTCGCAAATACTTCATCGACAGCTAACGACCATCCATTTACAAACTCTGAAGGAACTGTCAAAAAACGAGACAGTGGCAAACGTTCACGGAGCGTGTATTCATCTTTGATTACTCGCTTATGTGATTCTAGTGCATTATTAGTCGCTGGTGAACCCATGTGAGCCCCCAAATAGCAGTTACGGTTTTGTAGGAGCCATTGCTCCTTAAAATACTAGATGAAAGATGTCTCATCCTCCCATTTCTTCAAGAATGCTTGTGAAGCTAACTCGAACGTTTCTGAATCAGTCACTGCTTGGAGAGAATCCACATCTGTCAACAAATCTTTGTGAACATTTTTTCGCGTATCTTTCTCTACATGAGCTTGAATTTTTTTTAGCATGTGCCCAACACATTCGAATATCTACCTCTATAAATGCATTTTGTATTGCTTTCGCTGCGTCACATACTAGAACTTCTGGTTTGAAGGTTTGTGAGTACAAGTTTAAGATATTAATCTTGACGGCATCGAACAACAACTTAAAGTGTTCTTTTTCCTCATTAGTGGCAACCCCAAGCCCGAATGGATGAAATCGTTTATTTTTGTCTGTACTTGGGAATCCTTGCCACACCAACTTGTATGTAGCATCAGCATGAATAACTTTTACGTCACGTGCTTTTTGCAGCAAATATTTTGTTGATAGTACAAATCTAAAGCGTGGTGAACTAGTTTCTTCAATGAAATGAAATGCTTTGAAATGAATGAAATGCTTTTTATTCAATATGAGGATTATAAAATCACTCATTGAAGGTCAAAAATTCTTTCAAGTCATTTCCACCGGAAAAGTGGTCATTACAGTTAATCAATTTAAATAAAAAATATTAAATAAATCTTATTAAACTAATGGCATTTCGTAAAGCAAAATCCTGCAGAGAAGAAATGCCAAGAAACTCTGCAGACATAATTCGCTCATTTGGTAGAACATTGTCGTAACTACACTAATCGGTATTTTACAGGAGAGGCAATTTTAGTCGCCTTATTATTGGACTTAAAACTACTTAAATATTTTTATTTCTTGTTCATAATGTTCTTTATTTAGTGTATTTTAGAGTGTTAATAATAGATTTTCACAGGAGTTCACAGAAAAATTATAAAAAAATGAAAATGTCACCCATACCCTCAATTTCGTCATTGTTGCATTAGAATTCAGCTAAATTTAGACTAAAAATCAAAGAAAATAGTACACTTGTGACAAATTAAATAACTTTTAGATAAAGGTTTTTGTTTATTAACATGCTGCATTGACCTTTTTTATACTTATTACAAGTTGTGAAAATAGAAACATCTTTACTTATAATTATAATTTCCATAATAACTCAGTTATTACAACCAGGACATGGTTTAACCAAGCCTTAGCAAGTTGTACTACAATTCGCAAACTAATGAAATTTAAGTAGGTAAGTACAACCTTGTCAAGGTAACTTGACTTGTTGGATTGCTACTTGTTTGATGAAGTTTGATCTATCCTCCTCCCTCCTTATACCCAGTCTGATCTCCGGATCCTCCCTAAACCCATTCAGTTTGGACAGAGGGTTTTAAGTAAATAGCAATCCATCGGCCATGTTAAGTTGAGACGGTTGTAAGTAACACCTTATATTTTAGTGTTTTAAAAACACGTTTATTAATGTAATCTCTTTCACTATAGTTATTAAAGGAACTTCAGACAACAACATTTGTATTTAATACTTACAATTTGTGCTTAAATATCTGGTGTTTGACTAAACTACTATAAAAATCAGTCTCATATAGGTAATTTCAGTCACAATTAGGTAACATATTTTGTGAAGTTAAAAAACTAAATAACAAGTAACTTGCTAGTAAAGATACTATCTAGTTATTATTGGTCTTTAGTACTTCGTTATATATTAGAAGATAGCTATCAAAAAATATCCGAATGTTATGTAAGTATTTTTTATATAGCGGTAAACCAGCAAATTTGGCGGTTTCGTTAACAGGTGTTGGGTAACTTATATCTAAATCGGCTTTTAATTATCATCAGGCTTCTTTTACCTTTTACAGTTACCAGAAACCTGATACCAAAATCGCCAAATCCGCTGGTTTATTCGCATCGCCATAAGCCAACTTAAAATGGAATAAGTACCTCTATCACATTTGGTTCGAAAATCACAATCATCTAGATCTAGAGTATCTTAGTTTTACTACCTAGAAAAACTTATGTCAAATATTAATATTAACCAAAATGCAGTCTTCTAACAGTAGTGGCACAGTTTCAATTAGGTAGAACCAGCAAGTCATTATCATCACAGTAAACCACTTATGTTATTACAATACAATACTATAATAAGAATCTACGTAATCGCGATCAGGTAGAGTGGCTGTTGCACTTAAATCTCCTAAAAAAACAAAAAATAAAAATGAACAGGGTCAACAAACTAAAAAATGCTTTCATAAAAACTAGAGTAAAATCTGGGAATCGTATTGGATCGTAAAAATCTTCGAAGGTCTTGTTTTTTAATGTCAGCAATCTTCCTTTTTGTCGAATAAGCAGCCCTGAGTTGTATGTTTTCAATGTTTGCTATATCTTTACTTGCTGTTCTTTTTTTTCTTTATTTCTGCTGTTTTCCAGTCTTCATCGTATGCAGTCTTGTAACTATAATAAAGGTCTCTATCCGTTTCAAATTGTATCATTTTTATGTCGTGTGATTTTATTGAATTTCCTTCAGTGTCTTTTCCGATATTGAGATCAATGTCACAAGATAGTTGTTTTAGGTCGTAAAAGTCATCGAAGTTGAGTTCGTGAACACAGATTTTTTTACCCGTTTTATTATTTGTCCATGGGTTGGAGCTCGTGTGTCGTGTTGCTGGGCAGGCACAATAATTTAATGCTGTACTAATTGGCGACGTCTATAATTGTATGGTCTAAGTGGCATTTGGCCCCATCAACAATTAAAAGGCAAGGTCCAGTGACTTTATAGGCAACCAATTGCGGAAAGCTTCGATCGTCATGGAACCTTTTGCTGTCATCTGTCCTACTGAGCCTGGTGGCAAGCTATTGAGCCACTCCGGTTTCATTCTCTTGCCTTTAAAGAGAATCATGGGTGGGATAGCTTGGCCCAACGCATTGCCACACGACACAACCGAGACGCAGAAGTAACGCAGTAGCGACGCAGTTGTGTAGCTGTCAAAGTTAATTAGTGGAGTAAGGGCCCTGTTGACGATTCACAGATTTCGTATGTTTTAATGCCGACTGTCGCTGCTTTGTTACGAATGAACTGATTCATATTTAAACAGCCTTTCCACTTTCGTCTAATGCGATATTTTGAGAAAGAGTGCAAAGCGGAGCACATTTTGAATTCAAATGATCAATGATCGGCTTTATTTTAAAATTCTTACCTGAGGCTTGGTCAAATCATGATGGCAGAAGCCATTGTTATTGAAATGTATAAATTTAGATAATAATAGAAATCTGTCAATTGACATGATTTTTCGAAAGCCGATGCTAAAAATATCCTCCGTCTTATCGCAGTACCATGCACGATTTTTAATTACAATTGCCATGGTCACAGAGGGCAAAAAATACATACATTTCTGGAACCGTTTTCGCCATCCATTGACTTATTCGTGACTTTGGACACAATGCGACTTTATTTAGTAAGGCTTCCGTACCCTGCTCAGCATACCTGTTAGTTTCTACGACGATATGCTCCATTATGGCCTGATCCCAAATGGCCAGTCAGCTAGCCAGAAGTGTTTTAGTCAATGTGACATCTGGTAAGCCATTTACAAGCACTAACTATTACCTGTTTGGGGAACAAGCAAGTCCTCACGATGTTTTCGCTCACCGTAGGTAGTATTCCACGAAATTTTATTACGAAAATGTACATACTCATCTGTGACCGTAGTATTTGCCTGTTTGTAAATGCTGTGTCTAGAGCATCCATCACATCCCCACTTGTATATAATTTAGTAGTTCATGGATCCTACGTTCATTCTCAATAATTCTTTTTCAAAATTTTTTTTCACATATTCGTGAGGCAGTATGATCCAATAATGCTTGCAAGTCGACGTGCGCACTGGTATCAGTAATCGCTATCTTTTCCACAGGAGGAATACAGTATTAGCTTTGCTACTAAATCATAATAATAATAATAATTTTATTTAAAAAAAAATTGTTGTTGTAGTTGCCATCCTATGGTACCCTAGTGGTACAGAGGGCCTTCGTGAGACGTCGCCAACCGCTCCTGTCCTGTGCCTAGCACTCTGCGTCCCTCCAACTCAACCCAGCCGCCCTCAACTCAGCGTCGACTGTGCGCCGGCCGGCCTGGGCGTCTGCTTAGGTCTAAATAACAACAATGGGCTAATGCTCTCCGGTAAGCTCCACTAACGAAGCCTGTGATGAAGCATCGCTCTTCCTCATTACACAGTAAAAGTAGATATTTTGAAATTCTTATACAATACAAAATATAATATCATTAACCAAATTGTGTGTGTGTGCATGCGTGCGTGTGTGTGTATGTTAGTATGTATTACTCGAGTATGAGCTCTCTCCACAGTTTAGAAATTTAAGGAAATTAGCAGGGGTATAGACCTATATATTTTTTATCCTTTATATATTTTTATGGTCTGCGCATGTCATAAATTTAAGACAAAGTTTCGAGATGAAAACAGTATTCATGTACAGCTGAATATTTACTTTGAAGAGATCATTTTGTTCATTCTCAAAAATATTGGCAGCTGCCTTTACAACTTTGCTGAGAGTTATTGTTGGGTACACCAATGCCCGCTTTTGTCCCCATCTCTGAGGACTGTCTATTCATAAATAAGATTGTATTCCGGGTCGCTTACAGTTATTAATGTCCTTCATGTGTCACAATCTTCAATCAGCCTATGTCAGTCCACTGCTGGACGTAGGCCTCCCCAAGGTTACGCCACAAAACACGATCACTCGTGGCCCTCAGCCAACCAATACCAGCGACTCTTTTCAGGTCATCAGTCCATCTGGCAGGCGAGCGTCCTACACTACGTTTACCGAGATGCCACAAACTACTTTTTTTAAATATTTATGCCCTATGTAGCCAGCCAAATACACAGCCCGCTAGCCTTGTGTACCTAACAAGTAATGTGTGAGGCAAGCTTCCAGTTTATCCTCTTCAGAGATTGTTATTACTGATATCTCGTCAATATCTATAATAATAATAATATTTGGACTTTATTACACCAATTGAACTAGCCCCTTGGTAAGTTCATTTAAAACTTGTGTTAAGGGTACTAGTCAACGTATATTTAACAAATATATACATATTAAATATAGATATATACATATGTAGCATATATAATAGACGACCACACTGGAAAGCAGTAGAAAAGCGTAGTTCTTAACTCTGCCTCCACCGCAAATCGAACCCGGGACCTCACAATTGGCGTTCCGGCGGCTAACCGATCGCGCCACGGAGGTCGTCTAAACTATATATAACTGGGTGATTTTTTTTATTGATAGTCCTTTCTTTCGTAGCAGAGGATGCAAAGAGCATGCTTCCAAAATTTGTTAAAAGTTTATTATTTAAATGTATTTTCATTTACGTACATAATTTACAGTCGCTAACGGTGAGGGAAAACATCGTGAGGAAATCTGCCTATCTCTCAGGATAGGTAATAGTCAGTGCCTATATGCGGCGATACTGTTCACTACCTATCACGTTGGGTGCTGTCTCTAGTGATACGTGGGCTTCGAATGACCCATACCTAACATGCCTTCGAAATTTCGGAGCTGGGCATTCAAGCCTCTGACTATCCCGCCATAATAAAAAAGGGAGTGTGTATACACAAGTCGTGAAGCATATGTTATGTTCATTATTGTCATCGGAACAATTGAAGCTTCTGCCATGTGGCCCACTCAAGCCTGTTACCACTGATGTTTTCAGGCCACTTGTGAAATAAGAGACTGTAAGGTACCTGTCACTACTAGTACCCTTAACACAAGTCTTAAATGAACTTACCAAGGGGCTAGTTCAATTGGTGTAATAATGTCCAAATATTATTATTATTATTATTACTTGGGCAATGCTGCCTCAACAGGCCAAACAGTTTCAGATTTTGGTTGATTGCCGGAGATTTAAGTGACTGTACCCAACTTTTAGAAGCTCACTCCATATATCTTTGCCGACCTCCGTGGCGCGATCGGTTAGACACCTGAACGCTAATCGTAGGGTCCCAAAGATTCCCGGTGGAGGTAGAGTTGAGAACAACGCTTTTCTACTGCTTTCCAGTCTGGTTGTTTATTATATATGCTATATATGTATTTATCTATGTATAATATGTATACATTTCTTAAATATACGTTGACTAGTACACTTAAGACAAGTTTTAAATGTACTTACCAAGGGGCTATTTCAATTGGTGTAATAATGTCCAAATATTATTTTTATTATTATCTCTCAGAGAAAAAAGGGGTAGTAATATATCCCTGAATGCAGCGGGCATTTTTTTCCGTAACACCAACAGAGTTTGTAAATTTGACAGTTGCCAACTTTTCACGGAACTTAGTCCATTCAGCTATATGCTTTGTCAAATCAAATCAAATCAAACTTTATTTGCAAACACACGTATTCAATGTTGTTACAAATTGGTATTTAAGGTACAGTGTGCTCGACCGTATCAGGCATGCAAAATGACGAAATTATGTTGAATACTTTTCACCTAATTGACAATTTATGTGACAATAAACATGCAATTTATAATAAACATGCATGCATTGTCTTTTTTGTGACATTTTGGCGCAGACCTAATCGGACATCTTTTGGTCAAGCAAGCCCATTCGTCATATCAAGGCGATCTAATTCAATGATGACTTCTTCAGTTTTTTTCATGGATGCAGCCTTTTCAGGGTCTTTTTCAAATGTTGCCAGTGACCCCAGAACTGCACCCACTCTTTTGCTTAATGTCTGGGCAGCAAATTACACCTTCATCTTAGCTCTGTATTTCGGAGCCACATGCACTGTTTTCAGTGCACATATCATCATCATCAGCCTGTCTGAATCCACTGTTGGACATAGGCCTCCCCCAAATGACGCCACTCCTCCCTGTCAGTGGCCGTTCGCATCCATTCGATGCCGGCCAACCTGCGCAGGTCGTCTTCCCACCTTGCCGTGGGGCGCCCCACACTACGTTTACTGAGACGCGGTCTCCACTCTAGGACTTTTTTGCTCCAGCGACCATCAGTCCTTCTGCAATCAGTGCACATAGGTATAACAAATCTTGATTCGCCTTACAAACTTCTATGTCAGACCAGCTGGCTCTTTTATTGCCGTAATACATAAATTTGTAATTATAAAAATTATTGCGTATTGATTTAAACAAATGAGGTACATCATAAATAATAAAAAATTTTTGGTTCTCAATAAAAAAAATGTTCTGCGTGACCAGGGTCAGTGTTCAATCATCTGAGAATTTTTAAGGCACCCATATTAGTGAGACCCTGGTCACACACAGTATTTTAACTATATAGCCTGCCTCTATCACAGCTTTAATAATACTAATTCCGATCTATTGGAGTTATTCCATTTTAACAGAAACCTGACACATATAATCAAGTCTCTACAAATATGTAAAACAATTCGATACTTAATACAAACTCTATCAATAATGACTCGATGCTAACATTTATATACTAATTATAATATTTACAATATAAATTAAATTTATTTAATTTATAGGTAAATTAATAAGTTTAAAGTTAGTAAATAACTTGCTATTTTATTGTAAAAATTTCATTGATAAAAAAGTAGATAATTAATATTGTAAATATTATAATTAGTATATAAATGTTAGCATCGAGTCATTATTTATAGAGTTTGTATTAAGTATCGAATTGTTTTACATATTTGTAGAGACTAGATTATATGTGTCAGGTTTATGTTAAAATGGAATAATACTAATTATAATATTGGCCAGCTGGTGTGACGTTACTGTGCCTTTTACAAAGTAATGGGCAATTGGCCGTTTAAATCGATTTGCTATACCTTGTAACATGAAGACTAATGCGTGGTCCGCCAAAAATGAGGTTCCTTCCCCTTGCCCTAAGTCAGTAAATCCATCAACTTCATCAATCGCATGATTGTAAATGAGTCTGGACCTTAGAGCAGGGGATCCCAACCTTTTTCAGCCCGCGGCACAATAACTTGTTTAAAATTTTGTCACGGCGCCCTACTCTAGCTGCTTTTTGAGACATATAATTATTATAATCGCAAGATATAACAGAACTTTGGACTTCTGGTTTGTTTTCGATAATTCAGTACTCAATCAATAACAGAGAGTCAAGACCACGGGTGTCCTTTTTTGATGATGATCAGAGGATGGACTCACGGCGCCCCTGGCTTCATTCCGCGGCGCACAGGTTGGGAACCCCTGCTGTATAAGCAACTGTGTACTAGGGTAAATATATGCTAATGTCACTAAAGTTTGACACTAAGGGTGAGGATTGAAGTGGAATGTAAATTATTATAATAGACGAGTGTCAGCTAAGATGATTTATTGAAGACTGTTGGTAGGTGCTAAAGTACATAACTACTGGCGGATTCGTTGAATGCTTATTAAGTAAATTATAAATTTTGTTACTCAAGATAAAATAAATTAAATAGCTTTTTAGGTTACACGTGTCTAGGTACTTTGTACACCTGCCTTAGAGCAACTTCGTCAAATAATAAGCAGCAATGTCTGTCCTGTAGAGACCTCTTTTCGAGTGATTCTTTTAAATATTTTAATACTGCCAAATTAATGCCAGTTTGAATTGGTATGTTTTTCAATATAACCTGCAGTGTTTTGATGCTTGGTATTGGCATTATATATTGTAAGTACCTATATGTCTTTGGAGACCGTTTCATAATGGCTAAGCATTTCAGATTAAATTTATCAGACCATCGACGACCGTTTGGTGACTTATTCGAGTTTTTCATGGCCATTGCCATGAGACCTTTTTGAAATATATTATTTTTTATACTCATGATTAATAACAAGCGGGACCTATCGCGTATGTTTATTATATATATATATATATATATATATATATATATATATATATATATATATTATAGACAGTCTGCCCGTGACCATGGCTGCTGCAACGTAGCCGAAACGTCGGGTTAATAAAGGTAACTTTATTATATAAAAACATACGCGATAAGTCCCGCTAGTTATAAATCATGAGTATAAATCGCGAATCTCTTAAAACTATGATGACCCAATGTTTTCAAATTTCTTTATAATTTTTTTGAGTGACTTTACTGTGGTCCTTGCCTTGCTTAACTTCTTTGCAAGATATCTTTCTTTGTGTGTCCAATCTGAAAATAAGTTTTAAAGTGCATAAAACATACTGGAACTTTTAAATCAATAAGATCTCTCTGTGTGGCACTCATTAGGGTAGGCTTTCGTCTAGCAGAAGACGTCTTCTAAAGACTGAGATAGTGATAAAACTGCTCCATGCGAAACTAGGGCTGCATAATGCACCAAGAACTAAAATGCTGTTAATAGCCCAGTCAAGCTACAGATGAGAAGGAGAATAGGAATAGCCAGACATTTCAAAAAGTAAACATATATAGAGGTATAAAACGAAAATAGGTCCAGGGCCTTACTCAACTCAAAGCACTAAATTACTGTGGAGATGACTCGACTCGAAGCACGAAAACAGCAGATTAGTAGCGCAAAACACCACAAAAGTTTTCGAACAATTCAAACCAGATGCAGTAAAACGCCATATTGAAATTTTCTAAATATCAACCACTAATAATAATAGCCAAACACACACCAAACGTTGAGCAACAAAGCACGCTGTCAGTCGCTGTCCAGATGTCCAAGTAAAAAGCGTTGAGGCTAAAACGTCTATGAGACTTTCACGGAGCTGGTATGAGAGTCAATGAAGCGAAAGGAAAAATGATGACACGTGATCGTAACCCGTCGTGTGTGGAGCCATTACTCGTGCAATGTCCGCATCTGTGGACGCCACAGACACGGGTTGAAAATTTCCCTAATTTTAGATAAATAGTTATTTTACCAATTCTTATCATCTAATCATCGTTATTATTATGTCATTGAGAAGCTGTTTAAATTTTTATCCTACTTATAGTGATAAATTTGTGAGTAAAATACATATGAAACAAAGTATTACAAATAATTATATAAAAATAGGCTATGATAATAAGTGAAAAATAATAAAATTTTTATCTAAAACTAAAACTATTATTTACAATAAAAAAAAACAAAAAGAAAACAAATAAAATAAAACTTTAAAGGAAAAATATCTCCTTTAGCTCATCGCTGTCAGAGAAAGGCACGGTCCCCAACAAACTGGCAACATTACCTTTCTGAATAGCCAAACTAATGCGTTGGCCGAGGTAAGTGCCAGCCTTTGGATCACCACAGGCCTCGGAGAGGCGAACAGACACCTCCTTTACGAAACGTCGTGCCTCGCCTCTCCACGTCCCAAGAGTTTCAACGGCGAAAGGAACGAAAAAGTAGTAATTGACTAAATTTCCATATTTTCGCCGCTTGAAACTCTCAGCCAGTGCCGCCGCAGCTCCCGCCTCGACCTCAGACTTGGACAAATAGCAGGGCGCCAAAGTGTCGACGCACGTGGCGTCCCAAACAAGTGCCCTGCCATTCTTCCAATGCATCAAAGACATTCCATCAGGTCTCTTGCCATCCTCACGTGCCAAGCCACACGGCTCAAGCACCGCCGGCACACGAGCGGTGTCAAGGGCCCGACGAATAATATCATTTAATGCTGAGTGTCGAGACATTTTTGTCTTTTTTTATGCCTGGCAAAACGTTGGAATTCGTCGTTTACAAATTTTGCTTATTCACACCTGGCGGTTCCTTGGATTCTGCAGTGGATACTGGGCCCTTACTCCACTAATCAACTTTGACAGCCACACAACTGCGTCGCTACTGCGTCTCGGCTGCAAAAGTGGCACTCTGCTAATATTTTGATTGCCAGAATTGTGTCTCAATAGCGAGTCAGTGGCGCTTCAGTGGCAACTCAAGTATAGAAATGTCAATAGTAGAGTACCAAATATAAGGCTATTGAACTGACATTGACGGACGTTTGGTAAGTGGAGTAGCTTTTTTGTACTTCAGACGCAGAAGTACTTCATATGTAGTTCGATAGCGCCTCAGTGGCCAAAATTTGTTAGTGGAGTGCCAAAAGTGTCAAATTATAGACACTGAAGTATTACAGTATCGATACTGAAGTAATATTGTGGCTAAAATGAATAGGTGGAGTAAGGGCCCAGCTCTCTAGCAAGAACTGGGGATTTATAAAAATTGTCCCTCCAGACGGTACCTATTCCCCTTGTTTTCTAAACCATTGAGAAGGTTTAGTACTAGGGGTGGCACAACGCCCGATATTGGGTTAGCGTCTGAGGCGTGAGTGTGTCCTGTGTGTACTGCAAATTGCCACAAATATCCTGTTGACGATTCACAGATTTCGTAAGTTTTAATGCCGACTGTCGCTGCTTTGTTACGAATGAACTGATTCATATTTGACCAGCCTTTCCACTCATTCCATCGTCAAACCTTCGTCTAATGCTATATTTCGAGAAAGAGTGCAAAGCGAAGAAAATTTTGAATTCAAATGATCAATGAACGGCTTTATTTTAAATATTTTAGCCCGAGGCTTGGTCAAATCATGATGGCAAAAGCCATTATTATTGAAATGTATAAATTTAGATGATAGTAGAAATCTGTCAATTGACATGATTTTTCGAAAGCCCGGTGCTAAAATATCCTCAGTCTTGTTCCAGTACTCCCCTACACGATTTTTGATTACAATTGCCATGGCCATAATGAGGGCAAAAAATACATACATTTCTGGAACCGTTGTCGCCGTCCATTGACTTATTCGTGACTTTGGACACAATGCGCCTTTATTTAGTAAGGCTTCTGTACACTACTCAGCATACCTGTTAGTTTCTACGACGATATGCTCCATTATGGCCTGATGCCAAATGGCCAGTCAGCCAGCTAGAAGTGTGTCAGTCAATGTGACAGCTGGTAAGCCATGTCGCCATTTACAAGCACTAACTATTACCTGTTTGGGGAACAAGTCCTCACGATGATTTCCCTCACCGTAGGTAGTATTCGACGAAATTTTATTACGAAACTGTACATGCTCATCTGTATCCGTAGTATTTTCGAATGCCTGTTTGTAAATGCTGTGTCCAGAGCATCCATTACATCCCCATTTGTATATTATTTTGTCGTCATGGATTCTACGTTCATTCTCAATAATTCTTTTTCAAGAATTCTTCACATATTCGTGAGGCAGTATGATCCAATTATGCTTGCAAGTTGACTTCGGCACTGGTAGCAGTAATTGCTATCTTTTCCACAGGATAAATACACTGTTTCTTTACCTTTGCTACTAAATCATAAAAATCTCCAGTCTTGTCTGACCTTCTTACCCTCTTGATCGATACAATCTCAGTGTCACACTCGAAACATTCTAATAAATCGCTTTCAGACATATCTTCGTCAACATGGCGCACCACGCCATATGAGTAGCTTACGTGATTTGTAAGCGTGCATCTGAATCCTAGTTGTCTAATCTTCTCGTTAGATAATAAAACATCGGCATCGGCTTTGTTGTCGAATACACAAATAGCCTTATATGGCGACTTATACTTGATTTGCTTCATATTCTTAACACAGGCCTGCTGCATCATCTTGGCCATGCCCATCTGCTTGGGCAAGGCGCGTTCTGACGAGATCGCAACCTCATATTTAGCATCTCGGGCGGCAACATCCAATGGCGCTTGGTGTCTGTTCGCCTTTTTGGATCGTCTCGTGACGGTGGTGAAGCTATCCTCCGTGCTCTCACCGCTGGTGTCTTCCCATGGCCGCTTCAAAGCGGACGAGGGACGCGACTGTCCTTCTTCCAGATCCATCTCCCGTAATATAATCACTTCCCGCTCACTACCACTCTCGTCAGCCATCGTCACATGCAACTGACTTAGACTGCCACAATTAGTCTCTGGTTCATCCATGGTTAACCATTGACGCACCTATATTTGTACGAATGAAATTTAGTTAGTGTTTACGAGTTTAGACGAATAACGGGAAAACTACGATAGCACACGTCTGTTCCAAATGATAACTCAAACAGAACTGAAAAATTGTGATTAAAAATCGCTAAAACGGGCTCCTCAGTAAGGCACTTAATAATATAGTCGCGTGCAGAGTCTTGCTCTACACCCCATTGAAATGGAACCCCTTTTCTAAGTAGTTTAGAAACAGGAGAAGTTTTAGAGGCATACCCTGGGATATACCGGTGAAAGTATCCCGCCAACCCCAAAAACTGGCGAACCTCTCGTACATTAGTAGGCTTTGGAGATTTTACTAAAGCCTCTGTCTTAGTAGGGCTTGGCCGTACCTGACCGTGGCCAATCAATCGCCCCAAATATTCTAATTCCGTATCGAGAAATATACATTTCTTTAGGTTTACTGAAAACCCAGCGGCGGTTTAGATTTTCAGTACCTCACGCAACGTATCTAACCCTTCATCAACAGAATCGGACATAATCAAAACGTCGTCTATATAGGTAAATACCTTACCGGTATCCATCAAGTGCCCTAGGGTTTTAGTGATAATTCTCTGATATACAATTGGAGCATTAGCAAGCCCATAGGGCATTTTTAAGTATACGTAATGCCCCTCAGGCATTAAACCGATTAATTTGACGATTCACAGATTTCGTATGTTTTAATGCCGACTGTCGCTGCTTTGTTACGAATGAACTGATTCATATTTGACCAGCATTTCCGCTTTCGTCTAATGCTATATTTTGAGAAAGAGTGTAAAGCGAAGCACATTTTGAATTCAAATGATCAATAATCGGCTTTATTTTAAAAATTTTAGCCTGAAGCTTGGTCAAATCATGATTGCAGAAGCCATTATTATTGAAATGTATAAATTTAGATAATAATAGAAATCTGTCAATTGACATGATTTTTCGAAAGCCCGGTGTGCTAAAAATATCCTCCGTCTTGTTCCAGTACTCCCCTACACGATTTTTAATTACAATTGCCATGGTCATAATGAGGGCCAAAAATACATACATTTCTTGAACCGTTTTCGCCGTCAACTGACTTACCTGTGACTTTGGAAACAATGCGCTTTTATTTAGTAAGACTTCCGTACACGCTCAGCATTCAAATCAAATCAAACTTTATTTGCAAACACACGTATTCAATGTTGTTACAAATTGGTATTTAAGGTACAGTGTGTTCGACCGTATCAGGCATGCAAAATAACGAAATTATGTTGAATACTTTTCACCTAATTGACAATTCATGTGACAATAAACATGCAGTACATATTATTATTACGAATTAGTACAATAGTAATTAGGTACTGTAAAAGATTTGGCTTAAATATAACATTCTTAAGGGAAATACAATGAGTCCTCTAATTGATCGTTCAAATACTCAGACACCGTGTAATAAGCCTACCTGTTAGTTTCTACAGCGATATGCTCCATTATGGCCTGATCACGAATGAATCAAGCGGTGTATCCAGCATTACGGTGGGGCTTGTTGTTTCGACTGAAAACTTCTTTCGACTCAACCTAAGAGAAATATTTTCGTTGGAGAATTCACGCTACTCAAAGTGGTAATTCTCCATAAACAACATACATAAACATACGCTTCATGACTTGTGTATACACACTCCCTTTTTTATTATGGCGGGGTAGTCATAAGCTTGAGTGCCCATCTCCGAAATTTCGAAGGAATGTTAAGTATGAGTCACTCGAAGCCCGCGTTTCACTTGATAGACAGCACTCAACGTGACAGGTAGTGAACCGTATCGCCGTATATAGGCACTGGCTATTACCTATCCCGAGGGATAGGCAGGTTTCCTCACGATGTTTTCCCTCACCGTTAGCGACTGTGAATTATGTACGTAAATAAAATACACATATATAAATTACATTCATTGGTACTTGCCAGAGGCGGGATTGGTATTTCTCCCTAAGTTGATATCCAGCTGCATCGCCTCCAGAAGATCATTGGGCTTGATGTAATTGCTCCGGGCACACCTCTAGCGGCACTTCATTATCCTCCAATTTAGGATCGATATTCAAAAACACTTTCCGTCCTTGGGATGGGCACCTATTCACCAGGCCAAGAAACACTCCCCGGTCCGCCCGCACGGCCGCGGCGCATATATCTGCGTTGAATGCTCGTAGACTATGTTGCGGTGATCGGAGTCGATAAGGCCCGCATCCACCCTCCATCCGACCACCCGTCCCACCAACGATTCACTGCACACTGTGATGTCTACCCTACTGCTACACCTTACAGTACCCCTATACACAGTACCCTTCAAAGGTTGGCTCACAGCCCTCATTTAATATATGGAGGCCCAACTCTCCGAGCATCCTCCCACTCACCACCCCACCACGGACTCCACGCATTCACATCACCACCCAACACTATTGCAACGGGGCCCAAACGCGCACACACACCCGCCACGTCCTGCAAGTACGGGCCAATGGGCCTATAACCTCAAAGTACACGGACACTAGCGACATCACTACCCCTTTCATTTTAACAACCGCGACGGACACATTTGGCGAATACAGATCGGAGCGCACAACTATCTCCGCCTCCCCGAAAACCAGAATGGCGGACTTTACGGGGGCACCGGTCCGGGGTCCCGACTGGACCACCCGTGGAGTAAGTGTGGCTCCTGCACCAATGCAACATCTACCCGCCCCTCCCGCGCGAGCTGCGCCAGCTCCGGTAGCGCCAGGCGTCTACGCTGGAGGTTCAGGTGCCAGATGCGCACGCCCCCCGGCCCGTCCTCAGCAATACGCCTATCGCGCGCTATCGCATCCCAGCGCTGTCGCTCGGGGCACGCATCGGTGAAGGCCACGTGTTCCGCATCCGGCCTTCCCGCCCGCGTGCAGTTTACGCACCGCGGCGGCTCGGCACCCTTATTGCATTCGGCCCTCTTGTGCTCCCCCCCGCAGTAAGCGCAGCACTCCGCCGCCCGCCCCCCCGACACACTGCCTCTTCGTGTGCCCGTATCCGAGGCATTTAGAGCACTGCACCACCGGGGCCTGGTCCTCGACCGGGCACCTCTGCAGGCCGACATGCACCCTTCCCGCCTCCGTCAACCTGCTCCACGACGCGGGCGACACCTCCATCACTACGAGGCATTCATACGGGTTCCGGGCCCTTCTCCTGAAACGGACCTTTGCCTCCCTATCCCCTTTTGTAAGGCCGCTTACCATGGCCGAGTTCTGCCTCGCCAGGGACTCGACCAACTCCGCATACGAATTGGCGCTAAGAACATGTGTCAGCACCACCAGAGGCCTTCGGAAGCGGGGCTCCTCTATCCGCAGTCCCTGGTTCCCTCTTAATTGGCACTTTTTGTTTTCTATGTCCTCACCCGAGGGACATGTGAGCAGAACCCGCCTGCCGCCAACCTTCTTAGCCCGGTCCACTCGGACGCCCCCGCCACGAGCGGCCACGCCCGCACCCAGCGCAGCCATCACATCATCCGCCGTGTCCGTCGCGCTCCTCGATGCAATAATTAGAGAGCGACCCGGCGCACTCTCCGCCCGCCTATTTGCTTGCACCAGAGGGCGCCCTGCAGACGCCGCCTCAGCGTACGACCGCCGATCGAGGCGACCCACGGCAGCCTTGATCTCGGCAACCCCTTGTGCAATGCCCGGGGCCACGGCGCCACCGACCACCCCGCACCTCTCCTTTAGCTGTTCCCTCAGTGCCGCTAGTTCCCCACCTATTTTTTCACACCACCTACCCCCGACCTTTTCATCTCCCTCATTTCCTCCCTCAGCGATGCCAATTCCCGCGACACCTCCTTGAACCTATCCAATTCTTCCTCAAGTGCCTGCGCCCTGCTGCGCTCCGCTGCGCCCTTTGTAGCCTCCTCGGCGGCCCGCGGAGCCTCTATTTGAGTGCGGGATCTGCCCCTGGATTCCAGAAACTCCATGACCAAGGTGTTCATAAGAGTTCTTCTGAACGTCTAGCTCCCACACCTCCTTCTTGAGGTTGCCAGCCGCCCTTGACTCAAGCGCCTCTTTGAGAAAGCGGCATTTGCGGTCGATGCCGCACTCGTCAATCCTCCTACCACGAACATAAGTTTGAGGCCAACCTTAAGCCTTAACCATAAGAGTCTTGGATTCACACATTTATGCTCTTTCACAGATCTATTCATTCGCTCTGATAGGACAGTACCAACCCCCTTGCACGCCCGCCTATCTTGTTGAACTCCAGTTCAATACGCAGTGTACGTGCCATGAAGGGTATTTCCCATTCCCTTTCGCTTCCTTTCATTGACACATAAAATATCTAATTTCTGACATTCCATCATCTTGCAAATTTCGTCTATCTTGCTCTCCACTGCTCCACATACATAATATTGCAAATCGGGTCTCCGTGATCCACGCTCCGCCTCTCCAGGGAGCCGTTCGTGACGGGTGGCGAACCTCGTCGCCGCTTTTCCCCCCGGAGATTATCTGCGCCCCTGCTCCATTTAAGGAGCGCCGGGGACTCGGGGCCAAGTGACTGTCGCCCATGCAGTTTTTTTTAATATATTTTTATAAATTAATATTAACAAATTTATTTTTGATCTTGAGACTTCTTGAAGCACAATTACCTTCTCCATTATCTTGAATAATTATCTGCATCCACATAACCTGATTACAACGCCCTTTAAAATAAAACTAATGTGATCTATCTTCATGATGCGACAACAAATATATAATCAATATGGTTTACTTTATGGGATTGAGTTGATCTGACAAAGAATTCGGTTAACATAATCATTGAGAGTGCAACGGTGCTTGAAATAGTTTTTTAAGGTTAGAATGAACACTTTCTACTTATCGTTTGTCCTTTTTCTGGTATTATTTGTTCTAAATCCAGACATTCTTTGAAATATCTGCAAAAGGACTTGGAAAAGTCTTATTTTTATTTTGGTACGCACAACCATCGGATACTATAGTAAACTTTTTCATATTTCTGTTTTCCGCGAAATCTATAATGCACGTTTGAAATTCACACGCCGTCGTCACAATTTACCCCCGGCACTTTCAGGCCCGCTCTCCCCTACTACACGCATTAGGTGGAATATACACTACACACTAAGTAAACATAAATCTAACCTTAACCAATACACGTACACAAAGTATTTCATACATATAATAGTCCATATTCACATTTAAGTAGATTTTTTCAATTTTATAGTTATTGTTTGAGATCAACATTACACCACCTTGTTTTCTTCCGTCTGTCCTGTCACAGCGAACCACGCTGAAACCGAACGACACCAATTCGGAAAGGTTTTGTCCGGAGCCCGCGGCAGTTCTGGTACAGGACGTTCGTGCTGCGACCGCTCCTCTGGCTTCGCGGTAGGCGTGGCGGGTGACGTAGCGGCAGCTCCCCCGATGCCCGCTGCGAAACCACTCCACACATTTCACGTTGGGTGGCCACGCTGTAGGCTGGGTGAACAGGTGAAATAGGCTTTCAGGAATCCCTATCAGAAATGAGGCGTGAAGATTTGTTTTCTTTCCCTTTTTTCAACAGTGTACTTGCTTGACGACGCTATACCATTGATATATTTAGTCACAGCCTCCACTGTAGTGTCAGGAGTAAACGACCAGGCCTGGACGTACTTTTGTCTGTCAGCACTTTTAATATTTACGTCGGGTGCGCCAGTACCCACTATGACATTCCTCGCCTTCTTATCAGTCTTTGACCTCCTCGTGACGGTAGTACATTGTCGCTCACTAGGCTGGAACGTGACTATGACTTTTTCGTAAATTTTATAAACTAAGTATTACCTTTGTTACCCGAAGTTTTGGCCATGTTTCAATGGCAGCGGTTACGGGTCAAGTCCCGTTTCCTTAACCCCTTAACGGACATAACGATCTAGCCAACATATTTTGAGTTTTATTTCGATTTAGGGTTACTAATAATGCCTTGTACAACTTATCATAATCGGTGCTGGATCTGCCAGGTTGCTTTGAATTGTCATTCAAATGCAAAGATCGTAGTATTTGCTTGAATCTTCTGTAAGGCTTGGTGGAAGCTATCTCATCAACTCTAAAACCGGGATCAGTAGACCAATAAAGCATGGAGGGTAAAATGTTGTAGCCCATTATTATGATGATTCCTAAGAAAGCTTTCAATTCTTTCATGTCGAGTACAGTCCACCCTAATACATTATTTTGGCTAGCATACAAGTTGGTTTGCCGAACAATCAACTCAAAAACTTGTGTAAGAAATTTTTCAATATGTCGAATAGATCTGGCATTTGATGGCAACATCCGTTTTGGAGTCATGGGGACACTATCTAAGATGTCAGGCTCTGGCCTATCGTCAGTCCAAGAACTCTTTTTCCACACATCTTCGTCTTCGTCAGAAGAATTTTATCCTGAATTTCCTTCGAGCTCTGCCGAGTTGCTATCATCTGTAGAGCAGATCAGCAACTATTCATTTTCAAATGGAAAGTTGCTGGCGTGTTTCCTGTGATTTTTGCATATGTCGTTTCTTCTGTACTGGCATCGGGCTTAGCTTCGACGACCGCAAATTTCTTCTTTGACCGGATGTGTTGGATCAGCAATGTAATGGTTGCTTCAATTACAATAAAGTAAATGTATGATAGTAAATAGATATATTATAATAAATAAATAACTTACGTAAACTTTTACATAGATTAGACACTTTTTATATGATTTTGGATCAACATAACCTACCTCTGTGTATTTACGAGAATAAAAAATAACCAGTATTAGATCTACGAGTATAAGTGCAACATAATTACCATTCATGTTTGACATGGAGAAACAAATGCAAGTGAATTCATATATCCGAAGTACACAAGTAAATGGCACAGATGGTCAGAGCTGGTTTTTCTCATTTACCAGTTGCTGGATTTGTGCTTCATTAGACACCAGTCAATCAATCAATCCTATGACAGTCCACTGCTGGACGTAGACCTCCCCAAGGTAACGCCACAAAACACGATCCCTCGCGGCCCTCAGCCAACCACTACCAGCGACCTTTTTCAGGTCATCAGTCCATCTGGCAGGGGGGCGTCCTACACTACGTTTACCGAGACGCGGTCGCCATTCGAGAACCGCTTTGCTCCAACGGTCGTCGGTTCTGCGACAGACGTGACCGGCCCACCACCAGTATAATGGGAGAATTGTCTGTCTTGCCGACATACACCTTGCCGTAGTTGGTCCAGCAGAGACGGTAGGCATTAGCCTTTTCGAGATCACGTCTTTCTTTCTTTGTCCAACCCTCTTCCCAGTTTATCTGGCGTCGGGTCTCCTCGTACACTTGCGCCATAGAGCTCTGTTCTGGCTTGTCTGAGCGCTCAAGTTCTCGCCTTGCATCTCCTTGTGCATGTTTGTCCACCAGGTGGCGGGTGGTCTTCCTCTACCTCGCGGGCGGTCTGCGATGTCCAAGGCCTTCTGGACCGGGTGGTCTCCATTCCGGCGGAGGATATGGCCATACCAGCGCATTCGGCTCTCCTTTACTTTCTCAGCAATCGGTGTCACCTTGAACGATCCCCTTATGTACTCATTTCTAATTTTATCTAACCGGGTGATACCTCCGGCCCATCTGAGCATTTTCATCTCATTTATGTGAAGTTGTTGCTCGTGTGCCTTCTTTATCGTGCAGTACTTTTCGAGATCACGTGCAAGGAAGAATAGACGTGACGCTTTCGGGTCAAATGCTCAGAAAGAAATATAGGGGTTTCTGTGTCCTAAAACCGAGGTATTTGGCACGGAGTTTAGACTTGTGCATTACATTGAATGCCTTTGCCTTTTTTAGAAAATCTGATTTTAAAATGGCCGAGTTTGTCTCTACGATGATTGAGGTATTCTCCACCTTCTTTGAACGGACCCTATAGATATCCTTGATATCAGATTTGACAATCGAGCAATCAATTGCATTGAAAAGGCAAGTTAACATGTCCAATGTCCATCAGGTCACTCTTTGTTTCGTTCACTTTTCTTGGAACGTTTTTTATCTCTAAGTTGGCTTTTCTATATCCGGTCAGGTCCTCCAGTTTGTTTTCAAGATATAGGATATAATCGCGATCTTCATTTTTTTTGGTGAGGGAAAACATCGTGAGGAAACCTGCCTATCCCTCAAAGTAGGTAATAGTCAGTGCCTATATACGGCGATACGGTTCACTACCTATCACGTTGGGTGCTGTCTATCTAGTGATACGCGGGCTTCGAATGACCCATACTTAACATGCCTTCGAAATTTCGGAGATGGGCATTCAACCTCTGACTACCCCGCCATAATAAAAAAAGGGAGTGTGAATACACAAGTCGTGAAGCGTATGTATGTATGTTTGTTCATTCACTTGGGTTTCCAATCGAGCAACACGTTTGTTTGTTTCCTCCTGTTGTAAGGCTAAAGACTCGATGGAAGATTGGATGTTCCGATTGCATTCCTAAATTATGTACCCGTTTTTTGCACACTACGCATTGCCGCCGCTGTCGGGCCCCTTTATTTTGGCAGGACAGATATGGGTATTCATCAGGATAATGATACATCGCTTGTCCTGTTCGGTCATTGGATGGCTGGGATTTTGGCTGAGAATGTTTTTGTATGATTGTGTTTATGAGGGTCGTCCGGAATTGTCTGTGTGTGAAGTGAGCAGGCATCCCGTAGGCTTTGTTATGACCGGCTCTGGACAAAAACTCTGCCATATGGGGTCCTCGCTAATGAGCACCATTTAATGGGCACCACGGCTTATAGGGACCTATTCTCTTAATGTAAATACCTACATAAAGACCTATATAAATGTATTTATTGTTTACCTGTTATAGAAATAACTTGAACATACCTGTTCCCAACAGTTAAAAGTTGCAATATGACGTATCATTGAGTACTAACATACCAAATCCATAATTGTGAACTCACGAATTTCCGACTGTTTGTCGGTGTGTCTTTCTGTTTTGTGTGTATGATTTAGCTATTGAGAACAGAGATGTTAACTAAATGATGAAATTATTTTTTATACCATACTCTGGTACGTTTCCTCTCCGATGGATACATAGACAACATTTGGTCCATCTTGTTGACGCCCCCATGCAGATTTTATAGTCGGAAACTACAATCGGCTTTATGCCGTTACGATCCCTGGAGGTGGCGATGCCATCATCATCAGCCTGTATGCATCCACTGTTGGACATAGGCCTCCCCCAAATGACGCCACTTCTCCCTGTCAGTGGCCGTTCGCATGCATTCAATGCCGGCCAACCTACGCAGGTCGTCTTCCCAATGCCATGGTATGTAGAAATCGTAGCGACGCGATTTTGATCTTTCCACACCATGACATCGACATCTCCAGATGTCAAACCGGCAATCTGCCCCTTTTTCATAGACACCTTTGTGAGATCCATGATCTCTTTTGGGACGAATTGCCGGTTTGTTCGGAGCATTCCGACACAATCGAAGCCGATTGATTTCAACTTGCGGGCTAATGCGGGGTAGTTGTAATAATTATCCATCCACAAACAGTAACCCTTGTGTTCAAGACCTTTAATAAGATCAAGAACTAGAGACGAGATGGCTGAATCCATGGGATCGGTTATTACCCGTATTCCGCGCGACTTTCCGTACGTATGTACATGGAACTGCCATAAATAACCCGTGTTGGATTCGCAAACAGCATAGGTTTTTATTCCACATTTGGCCTTTTTATTTGGTATGAGTTGCGCTATGTCGAGCCACCCCTTCCACGCTAGAAGAGACTCGACAATGCTATATTTTGGCCCATTGTATATAGTCTAGGCCACGTAATGTTTAGATTGTCCAGAATTGCCTTTTTTCGGTGAATGGCAGATTCTGTTAATGGCAGGTGTACAGTCAAATAAACATTTTGTTCAAACTTAACAATTTATTTCCAATTGACGACCGGAATGGTATGGCAAAACAACATATCTAATATCATCCGTCCTTTAAAATGTTTTATTATCTAGAGCGAATTTTTTACGCGACAGATTCTTTCTAAGGTCTCTGTCGTTGAAATTTCCCCTTTTAGAGCAATATTTATTATTTTTTCAATCTTTTCGTCTTTTTCTAATTGAATCTTTGTACGTTTTTTTCCTTTCGTAAAACAGTCATTTTGTTTTAATTTTATGTTTTGAATGCAAGCTTCCTTTTTTGAGCAACTGTTGTTCTGAAAGTTTGGCCACTACAGCAAAACACATCGTACGTCACTAGTTCCATCCACTGCTTAATAAAGTAACTTTTGAACTGATGAAACTCATCGGTGTCTGGAGCCTCTTACAAAATCCCAAGAAATGCTTCTGGGATGAAGGTTTTCGGAAGGAGAGCTAAATTAGCAAGGAGTTTCGTAATGTGTGCCCCTTCAGGAGTATTATTCAAGCCTATTTTTTTGCTCATCCTCCAGACCGCATCGGAGAAATGGTAAAAGCAGCCTTTGACTTCCACTTCTGGGTAAACTGACTTCACAGCGTTAATTGTGGAAATTTCATAGTCACAGCGAAATATTTTTATATTTACAGAAAATAAATTTATCAATATTGTAAATAAACGCACATAGGTGTTTTGGGTTTTGTTTGGCAAAAGAATATATACCACGGGAATAAAATTGACGCTATCTCGGTCATTTGACAAATCTATGTGTAACGAATAGAGTTGATAAAATGGTCTTGGCACTACTCTAAATGTTCCATCACCATAGAAAGTATCAACACATTTGATTTTTGTTCTAGCTTCTGGAGTACAAAAAAATATTAATAATAATAATAAAGTTTACGACCATTAACCCTTGCGGGGTAGTCAGATGTTCAGAAGTCCACTTCGCAATCGTGGAGGTAGTGATCCTATGGCCACCTCGAACCCACGTGTTTACCAAGTCAGTACTCAATGTGACAGATGGTAAGCCATGTCGCCATTTACAAGCACTAACTATTACCTGTTCGGTGAACAGGTAGGTTTCCTCACGTTGTTTTTCCTCACCGTCGTATACATTTTGACATAACACTGTTTATACACACGTTGTGAAAAAGCTTTTGTAAACGGTTTTTTTTGAGGCTTCTTTTTTCTTAGCTTCACAAGCTTCGTTTTTCTTTGAATAATTATTATCTTAAGGCTTCTTAGCCTAGTTTCCTTCTTCGTGTGACGCACTACTCCTTTCTTGGCTTGAAAATTGAAATCTTTTGGACTTCTAATAATTTTATTAACTATCACGATAAATTAATAAAGACATATAAAGATACCTTTATATCACCAGACTAATTCTAAGAATTCGCTAAATTGTTTTCTCAGTTCTGTAAGGGTACTTTTGAAAAAAAGACTTTTTTTTGGAACTAATTCTTTTGAGACTACATGACTAAAACGAAATGCACTAAGCCGAGTTTAAATACATTAATAAAATTGTTAACCAAAGAGTTTTAACCATACACATTTCTATCATATTAGAAATAACAAATTCTTTACATTCATAATAACCTAGTTTCCATTACATTACATTATTAATAAAAACAATTTAGACAAAAACATATACAACATTTTACACAAGTGCATATTCAAAACTAACTATTATGAAGCTACACATTTCTGGCTATTCTTTTAAATGTCCGTTACAGATACATTAAAAATATCTATTTCCATCAATAGTTCGTTAAAAAGTGAAGCGGTTCGTCTGAAATATGAGTTCGTGAGTTCTTAGCCTCGGAACTACGGAATATCGTCTTGGTTTGTTATATTTTCTTAGTTTCGCTCTTTTGAGCTCTAATTTGGATTTTTCGTTCGACAATTACTCTGTTCTAACTCTCCTTTGATGTTCCATAAATTTATCGCGATTTGTCACAGTTATGATTTTTATTGTCACTTAAGAATTGTGGTTGACTTCTTCTGTGTCAATACATCTTGCCAAAACAATTCATTTTAAAAAGGCCATATTTCGATGCTTTTAAGAAGAAAACAGGACTTTTTCGTAAATTTTATAAACAAAGTATTACTTTTGTTACTCGAAGTTTTGGCCATGTTGCAATGGCAGCGGTAACGAGTCAAGTCCCGTTTCCTTAAAACAAAAATAGCGTGTGTGTTGCTCTGTAAATACAATGAACGAAAGTCAAAGAACCATATGACGTGACTGCTTCAATCACTATCAAAATTTTCATCTATATGTATGTCAGTAAAAGTTTGATTTAAGTCTCTAGGCAGATGTTTGAGAAAAGTAGATTCATACACATTCTTGTCTTTTTCAGGTTGTCAATTTTACCAGAAATTGTACAACTCATCTCATTCTCTTTTGCTTGTAAATGGCGACATGGCTTACCACCTGTCACATTGAGTACTTTTATCTGCAACCCTTGGGTTCGAGGTAGCCATAGAATTACTACCGGAAACCTGAACCTTAAACTACCGCTCAACAGTTAAGATCTTGAAGGCATTTGTTTTTGTGTAACTCAATAAATCTTTCCTCTAAATATTTTTCAGTGTCAACGTTTTTGCATTTGTTGACGATTTCATAAGGCAAACGAGATTCTATGTCATTCAAAAAACCTACGTTTTTTACTCAATAGTCACAGAAGAGGTATCTGTGAGGCCTAGTAACAGTGAATCGTAGGCTGGAAAAACCTATAAAGACTAAATTGTAGCTTTTCATAAAAGACAGAAAGTCTATCAACATCCATTGCATGTAGAAAAACCGATAAATACAATATCCTAACTTTTCATAAAACCGGAAAACCTTTTCGTTTGTAACTATAATTTCATTTCCTATGCGACACCGGGTCATATCATGATAAACTAATAAAGATATATTTACCTTTATATCACATGACGTTTCGACCCAGTTGCATAGGTCGTGGTCGCGTCAAGACTGGCGTCTCAGCTTATGTTCTACCCTCACAATTGGAATTTTTGTTAATTCATAGCACGACACACTACACTCACACTATCTGAAGACACATCAGTCGTTTCCATTGTTGAGGCAATAATTTCCAATCATCCTTGTTTGTTAGTTTGTACCTAACCTCACCTTGCCTGTACAATACTCCGTTGAGTTCTAATATCCATCGCAGTTTGATCTTCTGTTTTTGTACCAGGTCGGATGGATGTAAAATTGCTTAGTAATCCATCATTGTCTTTGAAAAATATGTTATTAATATGGTTTACTTAATAGTTGAGTAGGTCTGACTGTCACATAATCATTGAGAGTACAACGTGCTTGAAACAGTTTTTAAGGTTAGAATGAACACTTTCTACTTATCGTATTTCCTTTTTCTGATATTATTTGTTCTATATCCAGGCATTCTTTGAAATATCTGCAAAAGGACTTGCAAAAGTCTTATTTTTATTTTGGTATGCACAACCATCGGATATTATAGTAAACTTTTTCATAATTCTGCTTTTGCGCGAAATCTATAATGCACGTTATAAATTCACACGCCGTCGTCACAATCTACCCCCGGCACTTTCAGGCCCGCTCTTCCCTACTACACGCATTAGGTGGAATATACACTACACACCAAGTAAACATAAATCTATCCTTAACTATAGTCTGGCTAACGAAAGTAGATACTGGATAATTTTGCAAACTTTTTATATGACAACACTAAAGTGTTCCTACCATCGGATATTTACCCTACAATTTGAGGTATTTTAAGTAGAAAGTACTTAGGTACAATTAATTCCAAAAAGGCATTTTTAAAACAAACTCATTTTGAACATTTTATAAAATGAGTTATGAAAATTCGTACGTCTGCTAAAATTGTGTTAATCGAAAATAAGTCTCGTATGTACGTGTTGGACCATTACAAGAGCTACAGTAAGCCTTACGTTGGTCTAATAAATAGCTTAAGTAATTAGATACACTATATCTTAACTAATTAGGTAGAGAAAAACTTGGCAATTTTATTTTAAAGAAAATAATTTTTGGCTGTATTTCCGAAAAATTTGGTAAAATCAGAATTAGTGTATGGCATTCCTATTTCTGACGCCGAAGTTGGCGTGTTGTTGATGATTCTTTATGGTTGACTTGCGTTCTTTATGGTTAGGTTAGTACGGTCAAAATGTCTTGATATTTTTTATTTTAATTAAGTAAGTACATATTCGTTTAAGTTATTTTTTGTTTGTTCTTTTTGTTCCTTTAATACGCTACAATGGAGTGACGTATCCGTGTGATGTTTGGTATGGAGTTAGTAAAGAGATAACAACTTATATAAGCTACTTTTAATCACGTCATAACGCGGACGAAATTGGAAGCATCCACTAGTAAAATAAAAATAAATGTCAAAGTATCAAAGTGAGTTGTTCCGCCTTTCCTTTTTATTTTAGGGTTGCAATGCTAATATATTTTAAATTTGCCGCGCTTTTTCAGTATCTACTTTCGTTAGCCAGACTATAATACACATACACAAAATATTTCATACATATGATATTCCACATTCACATTAAACTATTCATTTATTTATCAATGAAATCTTTACAATAAATTAACAAAATATTTACAAACTTAATATAATTTACCTATAAATTAAACATATCTAAAAATTTGTAAATGTCGTTGGAGCGCAGAGTGCCCAATATGCTGGCAGCATTCCCCCTCTGAATAGCCAGACTAATTCTCTGGAGGAGGAAGCTACCAGCCCTGCGATCCCCACTGGACTCTTGCAGCCGATGGGCAAGATGCCTTATGACCCCGTGGGCCGCGCCCCATGAGCATTCACATTTAAGTTGATTTTTTCAATTTTATAGTTATTGTTTGAGATCAACATTACACCACCTTGTTTCCTTCCGTCTGTCATGTCACAGCGAACCACGTTGCAACCGAACGGCACCAATTCCCCGTTCGCGATGGAGTCGTTGCAACCGGTCTCCGTAACTGCATACAGGTCAGCCGCGAGCAACAGCAGGCTCGTCTGGAACTCGCCTAGTTTTGTCTGAAGTCCGCGGCAGTTCTGTTACAGGACGTTCGTGCTGCGACCGCTCCGCTGGCTTCGCGGTAGGCGTGACGGGTGACGCAGAGGCAGCTCCCTTGATCGGCGAAACCACTCCACACATTTCACGTTGGGTGGTCACGCTGTAGGCTGGGTGAACAGGTGAAAAAGGCTTTCAGGAATCCCTATCACGAAGGCGTGAAGATTTGTTTTTATTTCCCTTTTTTCAACAGTGTACTTGCTTGACGACGCTATACCATTGATATATTTAGTCACAGCCTCCACTGTAGTGTCAGGAGTAAACGACCAGGCCTGGACGTACTTTTGTCTGTCAGCACTTTTAATATTTACGTCGGGTGTGCCAGTACCCACTATGACATTCCTCGCGTTCTTAGTAGTCTTTGACCTCCTCGTGACGGTGGTCCATTGTCCCTCACTAGACTGGAACGTGACGGCGTTTAGCACAGGTGCAAGTGATGGAATAGACTGCTCCTTAGGACCGCACTGCACAGTTGGTGGGGTGGGTGGTAGCGCGAGTTATAAGTAAACAACCTAATAATTTTAGCTTTGCTACTAATAAGTAAGTTAAGTCAGCAGTATAATATTATAAATAGCGATTGTAATTAGATCAATGGTTCTTTTGACTTCTAAATTTGTAATAGTTTAATGTTCTGCTTGTAATAAATTAATAAATAATTATTTTTATTATTATTCGTGGCGCCCTACACTTAACTCGCGCGCCCTTCGGTTGGGGTGGCAGGCGGGCCACCACGTCCACACATGTGCTGGTGGAGCACGGAGCGAGGAGCCGGTGTCGACGCCGTTGCTCCCGCGATACCACGCTGCTGCCGCTCGTGCAATACTCCGGACACCGCACGACTCTAAGTTTTCTTTGCGGTGTCGGTGGCAACAATCGTCTGCATCCTGCAGTTTCAAGGCAGCCACCATTGTCTTCATTGTGGCTGACATTTCCGCCACCTGTTGCCTCAGATTATGCACTGCATCCACAAGAGGTAGTAGTGTTTCATTTTGTGCACGTAATGCTACAATCTCGTCTGGGATGGTGGCTAGAACAGCAAAAGGAAGCATCCCGGAGCACTCGCAAACCCTTTCCGAGTCTCGCCCGGTGGAACCGCGTCGTGTGTTTACATTCCGGTCAAAGTTTCCTAAGGACTCACTGAGGGTGGCGCCACAAGCGGTTGATGAGTCATCTCTCACCGCACTCGTGTTTGTGCTATTCAGCCCTACGATAGACACAGAGATGGGCATAGTATTCGCCGGTTTAAACCGTCCTGTACTAATTGGAGTATCCTGGTTACCCCGTTTAGGCTTCGTACTGAGGCATTCGGGACAGACCCAATAATTTTTGGCATCTAAGCTCATTGTTTCGTAGTCATCCGTACTCATATGTAGGCAGCACAAATCGAACTACCTTAAGATCGCAGAATAACAACACAAACACACTAATGTCACTATTTACAAACTAAGGTCTAAATAACAAAAGCGCACACTCATTTTAATTTAATAATTAATTTAAAATGAGTAAATTAATTAAACATTATTTTTATCATAACCGACGAAATCCACGACCGTGTATGCTGGGGCCTTAACAGGTTTTATGTTAGTTGCTTTTCCAAGAAAATAGGACTTTTTTCGTAAATTTTATAAACAAAGTATTACCTTTGTTACCCGAAGTTTTGGCCATGTTTCAATGGCAGCGGTTACGGGTCAAGTCCCGTTTCCTTAACCCCTTAACGGACATAACGATCTAGCCAACATATTTTGATTTTTATTTCGATTTAGGGTTACTAATAATGCCTTGTACAACTTCTCATAATCGGGGCTAGATCTGCCAGGTTGCTTTGAATTGTCATTCAAATGCAAAGATCGTAGTATTTGCTTAAATCTTCTGTAAGGCACGGTGGAAGCTATCTCATCAACTCTAAAACTGGGATCAGAAGACCAATAAAGCTCCGTGGAGGGTAAAATGTTGTAGCCCATTATTATGATGATTCCTAAGAAAGCTTTCAATTCTTTGATGTCGAGTTCAGTCCACCCTAAGGGCGTGTTCATACGACTACGCGCACAATCCGCGTACACGCAGCAACCGCCTTTTCACCGCGAACACGCAGCCAACGAACAGCTGCCGCGCAGCCACCACGCAGCGTCCACTCGGTTGCTAGGGTCTCCATTAATTCACCCGCAGTTCACTAAAGGAATTCAGAACTCAAACACGTGTTTGCCATGTACTCCGCGAAAAACCTCTTGATTTTGTATTACTTGTACAAAAAATGGAAAAATGAAAATGAGAATGTCAGAAAACATTGGGTGCATCCTATTTTAACTCGACGACATGAGAAAAATGAATGAATGAATGTTGTGAATATCACACATTATTCAAGGAACTACGAGATGATGAAAAGAAATTTGAAATATATTTTCGAATGAAAATTAAGACATTCGATAAATTGTTATCTATTTTATATGACAAACTCAAACGGCAAGAAACATACATGCGGGAAAGCATTTCGCCCACCGAAAGGCTAGCTGTAACTATAAGGTAAGTGATGATCAGACTTACTAGGGGGTGCTATACTAGAGTTTTCAAATAAGCAATACCAGATTTGTTCAAAATATTTATTAAAAAGTTATATTTAAAAGATTTTTTACTTTTTTATTACTTAATCAGATGACAATTCAACATTTTTCAGCAGTGCAATATCCATAACCCCGCGATTCTTCTCTTGTCTCGTATAAGGGCCTATTTTGTATTTGTTGCATCGATGATGTTTTTGGATTTAACTCAGTATTAGTGTATAGTTGGGTGGAAGTCGTTGTCAGATCTGGCACGTTATAAGAGTATGATTGCGTTGATGGTGTTATTGGAGGTTGCATATTATACGAATATGGTTGTTGCGTATCAGTACTGATTAAAATTCGATTTTTGTTTTTTATGTTTCTTATTATGGACATAACTTGAAACTGAAACTCTACTACATCTTCGTCGCTAAATTTCTCGACTGTAGGTGCTACGCCCCGAAAAAACGACATGATAGGACTTTCTTCTTTCTCTATGCTATCGATTAAATTTTCCATCTTTTTCTCAATACCAGAAGAGAATGTCTTTTTTCAGGTGACAAAAGGGTGACACTTCTGCCATAGCTGGTATTGAAGACATATTTGATTCAGTTTGCCTGTGTTCGGAAATTTTAATTAAAAATTTCATGTTCTCATAATACGTATATTTATGTACAGGCTTTGCTCCTGATCTAGATTTATATTCAGACAGTTTTTTGTGGCATCTCATCCATGCGTCTCTCATGTTTTTCCATTTGTTTATTAGAATTTTACCTAAAAATATTTAAAAAAGTATTATTATTTAATTGTAATATAATTTATTCTTATTATTTTTACAGATACCTTGCAACAGGACACACATTTTCAGATCTACGATTTTCATATAGGATTGGGAAATCAACATTGCATTTAATAATTCGTGATGTTTGTCACTACATTTGGGAAGAGTTGGTGAAGATTTACATGAAAATGCCATCTCGAAATGAATGGCTTTGTATAGAGCAGAACTTTTCGGAGCGTGCTAATTTCCCTCATTGCTTAGGAGCAGTAGATGGGAAGCATATCAGAGTAATTAAACCAACAAAAAGTGGCTCAATGTTCCTCAATTATAAACATTTTTTTTCCATTCTACTCATGGCAGTAGTTGACGCTGATTACAATTTTATTTTTATCGACGTTGGCGCTTATGGCAAAGAATGCGATTCCAACGTTTTCAGAGAAACTAGTTTTTGGAAGAATCTGGATACACTTAATTTACCTGCACCTACGAGTTTACCAGGAACTGCCACAATTGTGCCCTATGTATTTGTTGGCGATGAAGCTTTTGCTTTGCATAATAATCTACTTCGTCCTTTTAGTGGTCAACAGCTATCCATAGAGAAATCTGTTTTTAACTACCGCCTGACCAGAGCAAGGCGATATGTAGAATGTGCCTTTGGTATAATGGCAAATAAGTGGAGAATACTTCATCGTCCATTAAACACATCCCTTGATTTAGCAGTTAAAACGGTGAAGACGTGTTGTATTTTACATAATTTTATACATAAAGAACAGGGCTTAGGTAAATGTATAATTAATATTGGCCCAGAACTTCAAAATGTTCCACGTGCAGAATCAACACCAAGAAACTTAAATGCAACTGAAATTCGGCAAAAATTTGCAGATTTCTTCATATCCGAACAAGGACGTGTCCCTTGGCAAAATCAGTACATGTAATTATAAATGTTTTCTTATATATAATAAAAATAATGTTTTCATTAGTGTACTCTATGTAGGTTCTTTACTTAACAATTATATTTTAGAATAACGTAACATGTTTGTTTATGTGTCTATACTCAGCGGGATCCCCAGGTTTATTCCATTTTTTGCGCACTATTCGGTTAGTGTTGAATTAGTTCTATTGATCTAGAAGTATTTCAGAATTTGTTCCGCGTTATTTCTGAAAAATTTGCCTTCAAAGGTCACCTTCAGCCAGCGAAACTTTTTTAAATTATGATAAATAAAATCCAAACTAGGTTTAGTATTATATATATATTGTTTGTATGTTTTGACTGGTATACTTACCTATAATAAATCAAAAGAAATTTACCTACCTTGTTTATTTTTTTCTGCATCTGGCATTGTCTCAAAACCTTCTATTAATACAGTACATATTTCATGCCACGCTTGCAAAGTCTTGCGTTTGTCTTTGTATATTTCGAGAGTCTTGTCCCACAAGACATCCCTTTCTTCTATTAACGTAATTAATAATTCTGACGACATCGCACAAAGGCAACGAGCATCCGTCGCGCGGCCTCAAACGGAATGACAGACACACTAGCCGTGCGGGCGGTGATCGTAGACTGCTCTGTCGCTGCGCGTAGGCTGTGCGGTGGCTGAGCGTATGCTGCGTGGTCGCTGCGCGTTTGCTGCGCGTACGCGGTTTTTGTGGAAATGTATGAAAATAAACTTTATGTAATTAGCATAGAACCTCAAACTGCTTTAGCTTTTTAAAACGCGCACGTCTGAACACAGCCTAAGGGTCTCACTAAGGCTGTCCAAATAAGTTTAAAAAAAGATATGGTTACGCATTTAGTTTTTGCACAATTGATATATATATATTCGGTATATTCTTGAAACTTTTGTTTCTGCTTTAAAATTGTGTGTAATTTTAAAAATTTTTGAAAACAAATGTCACCAACACTTAGATCTCATTAAATGACACTGTTTGATATATAATATCACTATATTAATTAACTTTATCACAATTTTACAATTTTTCTTAGCGGAGCTATCTCAAAGTGCTTGCGCTTGCGGCCACGGCTATAGCGTAACTCCTACTGAACAGTAAAATCCTTCGAAATGTACAATGTTAGAGCTTCTTCGGGGGTGTATCGACGTTTTTCTTCTTTTGAGATCAATCTTTTTCGAGCTTGTTTGTATCCAGCTCGTCTTGGCGAAGCTTCAGAAACTTCCTCAATCAAACTAGCAGCGTCTCGTTTCCCCTTAGCGCTCACACTTAACTCAGCAGCAAAGGATAATTCAGCCTCATTATATTCATGTAACAAAAGTTGGGTTTTACGTTTTTTCTGTTTTCTTAGAACTGCCTTCCAATGTCTTTTTTGGTCTGCCAACACTCGTATTCAGTTTTGGAGATTGATCTTAGTTGGCCTCGACATGTCAGGAGCAAATACTCTTACCACGAACATAAGTTTGAGGCCAACCTTAAGCCTTAACCATAAGAGTCTTGGATTCACACATTTATGCTCTTTCACACATCTATTCATTCGCTCTGATTGGACAATACCAACCCCCTGGCACGCCCGCCTATCTGGTTGAACTCCAGTCCAATACGCAGTGTACGTGCCATGAAGGGTATTGCCCATTTCCTTTCGCTTCGTTTCATTCACACATAAAATATCTAATTTCTTACATTCCATCATCTTGCAAATTTCGTCTATCTTGCTCTCCACTGCTCCACATACATTCAATAATGCAAATCGGGTCTCCGTGAATCACGCTCCGCCTCTCCAGGGAGCCGTTCGTGACGGGTGGCAAACCTCGTCGCCGCTTTTGCCCCCGGAGATTATCTGCGCCCCTGCTCCATTTAAGGAGCGCCGGGGACTCGGGGCCATGAGATTATCGACCATGCAGGTTTTGTTTTCATATATTTTTATTAATTAATATTCACAAATTTATTTTTGATCTTGAGACTTCTAAGCACAATTTACTTCTCCATTATCTTGAATAATTATATATAGTATTATATAATAAAAAAAACAAGGAACCTTCTTATTTAATTATTCAAACATAAAAATTGAACGAATTTTTAATCAATAGTTTGTGCTTATTTTTATGCAAATGAGATCAATTAATAAAAATATCAGTCTAAGGACTACTAAACTACCTACTTTAAACAATAAAGATTTCTCTTTAATAACAATGTTCCAAAATTATTACCTTATTGATCAATCTCGAGGCTTTTTCAGAAATAAAAAATATACCAAAACTGGTTATTCTCCAGATGATTGATCAGAATAGCAATTAGGACATACAAATGCTTGGTTTTCTTCATCTTCAATACATTGCAAATGGGCCCAATTCTTACATTCTCTGCATTCAATCCATTTTTCTCCAGATGCAGAGTTACAATAGACATCACAACAAATGATACAGAACCATTCTTGTTAGTCATGAGAACTGTCGTCATCTTGCAGAACTCTTCTCTTCGCGGGATTTATAGTCAACTTTTTTGTTTGTCTACCCTTTTTTTTTTTTAACTGAAATGGGTTCATTCTTGACCCAGTTTGCACCTCGAAGGAGGTGACAGACAGAGTCTAAGATGTAGCGAGCTTGCCCAAAAAATGCCTTTGCACCCCAGTTTTGAACATCTGTGGATTAAATACCTCCATAAATACTACCTTGCGTCTTCCCTTCCCATTTCCCTTAACCTTTTTTTTAGTTTCACTTTCTTTCTTCTTTTTACTAGCCTGTTCTTCTGCTAAAGCATTTTTCTCTGAAGTGTCCGTAAGAACAGCTGTCTTTCTTTTACGTGCTTTATTATGTCCAATGAATCGGGGATGTGCTTTAGGCAGTGGTCTTTTTAGGTCTGGTGAGAAAACTGCTGTATTTTTATGTTCTGTGTTGTTATCAACTGATTGAGGAGGCTGGAAACTGCAGCAAGGGATAGGTTCCACAGAGCACTGACGTGTCTCTTGTTCTTGATTACCTGATGGTGCTCTTGAACACTCAACGCTATAGGAACATGAAAAATTCGTTTCAACGTTTATTTATTATTTCTATTACAATCGACCGATACCGTTTCTATTGTAAAAGACTGAGCGCCGTGGTCACTTATGGGCGTTTGAACGGGCCTTACGGTGACGGCACAATCGTCTCGAGCAACAATCCCACACAAAGAGGTCTCGCTTGAGCTACACACGCGAGTAAGAAAGTCGACATTGTTATGCGAGTTATAACAATGCAACTAATCATTTAAACTACGGCGTATACATTAGTGAATAGAATGAACTAAATTCAAAGAACCATCTGACGTGACTGCTTCAATCACGTTATCAAATTTTCATCTATATGTATGTCAGTAAAAGTTTGATTTAAATCTCTAGGCGGATAATTGAAAAAAGTTGATGGCGTGATGCGACGACAAATATATAATCAATATGGTGTACTTTGAAGAGTTGAGTAGGTCTGACTGTAAGAATTCGGTTAACATAATCATTGAGAGAGCAACGTGCTTGAAATAGTTTTTTAAGGTTAGACTATCCACTTGTCGTATGTCCTTTTTCTGATATTATTTGTTCTAAATCCGGACATTCTTTGAAATATCTGCAAAAGGCAAGTCTTATTTTTATTTTGGTACGCACAATCATCGGATATTATAGTACACTTTTTTATATTTCTGCTTTTGCGCGAAATCTATAATGCACGTTATAAATTCACACGCCTGGGGCAAACAAAATGGCAGCCGTGTGTGCGCGACTGTTAGGCATTACGCGACACAATACGATCGTACATCTATCTTTTTCCGTTTTCGAGATATTCGCGTCGGCACAATTCAGCCCCCGGCATTTTCAGGCCCGCTCTCCCCTACTACACGCATTAGGTGGAATATACACTGCACAACAAGTAAACTTAAATCTATCCTTAACTAATACACGTACACAAAGTATTTCATACATATAATAGTCCACATTCACATTTAAGTTGATTTTTTCAATTTTATAGTTATTGTTTGAGATCAACATTACACCACCTTGTTTCCTTCCGTTTGTCCTGTCACAGTGAACCACGTTGAAACCGAACGGCACCGATTCGGAAAGGTTTTGTCCGAAGTCCGCGGCAGTTCTGGTACAAGACGTTCGTGCTGCGACCGTTTCTCTGGCTTTGCGGTAGGCGTGACGGGTGACGCAGCGACAGCGTCGAAACCACTCCACACATTTCACGTTCGGTGGCCACGCTGTCCCCTATATCCCCATCCTCATACGACGTCACTGGCGGGAGGTCACAGGTTGAGGGCTTAGAGAAAAGGAAATCTCTAAGACAGCCGTTCCTGATGGCTGAACGTCCTCGTCAGCATGATTCCTTACAGCTACTAAAGGCTCCTGAAGCAACATCGTCATCTAAAACACACCATGTTACAAAATTTAAAACAACTAATATCATTGAAAAGTTGATGTTTAGCTGTCTACTATAACCAGAGCACAAGCGTGCACTCAAGCAATCAAGTAACCATAGGCAGCGTTCACTACAAGCATAAGTAAATAACATTTCAGGCACTATCTAATGGTAGAGTTCCGGATCTCAGCCATCGGACGGTGACGTCATATTATTACAGTTCACAATATTGCTACCCAGCAACCACTATCGGGGTTCCGGATATCAATATTGGAAACCAGTAGCCACTTTCGGGAATAGCAGGCCACTATCGGGGCCAGAGAGTTGCCACTGTCGGGGCTAGAGGGCCACTATCGGGGCTAGAGGGCCACTATCGGGGCCAAAGTGAAGCCACTATCGGGACCAGACTGTAGCCACTGTCGGGGCTAAAGGGCCACTGTCCTGGCCTTTCAGTAACCACGATGTCAGGGTCACTTAATAAAAACTCTCCGATCCCGAAGAATGCTTCACACGCGTCCGGGGTCCACTCGCCGCGCCATTGAACCATATGCTCCGGTTCAATGAACCTTGTAACATGAAAACTAATGCATGGTTCGCCAAAAATGAGATTCTTTCCCCTTGCCCTAAGTCAGTAAATCCATCAACTTCATCAATCGAATGATTGTAAAATGAGTCTGGGCTTTAGAGCAACTTCGTCAAATAATAAGCAGCAATGTCTGTCCTGTAGAGACCTCTTTTCGAGTGGTTCTTTTAAATATTTTAATGCTACCAAATTAATGGCAGTTTGAATTGGTATGTTTTTTCAATATAACTGCAGTGTTTTGATGCTTGGTATTGGCA